>JAQGBT010001619.1:0-30211 GCA_034698585.1 Disparrhopalites patrizii | reverse complement strand
AGATAGAGAGATATAGAGAGAGACAGAGAGAGAGATAGAGAGAGAGAGAGGGAAAGTGAGAGAGAGAGAAAGAGAGAGAGAAGGAAAGTAAGAGAGAGAGAGGGAAAGTGAGAGAGAGAGAAAGAAAGAGAGAGAAGGAAAGTGAGAGAGAGAGAGAAAGATGGAGAGAGAGGGAAAGTGAGAGAGAGAGAGAAAGAGAGAGAGAGAAAGTGAGAGAGTCAAGTTGGAGAAAAGTGAATCTGCTAACTTGTTCGGAAGGGTAAGTAGCATTGAAGGAGGAGGAGTAGGTGGTGGAGGAGGATGAGGAGATGAGGAGGATGAGGAGGCACAAGTGACTCAGGAGCGAGAGTTTTTTGAGTGTGTGTAGCACTTTAAGTAAATTTCACGTAAAGGCTCATGTTGAGAATGCCACATGAAATGCTCCTTTGAGTCCCACTGTTTGCTGTAGGACTTGTAACTTTGACCACGTAGTAAGTCTTAAGCCAAAGCCTCTTTCTCTCTCTCTCTATCTCCGGCTTTCTCTTTCTCTCTTTCCCATTATTCTCTCTTTCCCTGGTAATTTCTCCCTCTTTCTCCTTTCATTTCCTTTCCCGTGATTTCCCTCTTTCTCTCCGTCTCCTCTCTTCCCTTTGCTCCCCACACTATCGCCGGGGGAAAGGACACGCACAAGCATGTAAAAGCGTCCCTCATTACACGGGCTCCTCCGGAGAGAATCAAGGGGAAAGTGCATGGAAAAAAGTCAGGGAACTCATCCGAACACGAAGGGAGGTGAGCGGGTATCTGTAGCTCTTTTGAAGGGACATGTGAGTGGGAAGTAGTAACATGGAAAGAAAAAGTACAGCAGTCCCGGTGAGCAGCTTCTTCCTCTTACTTGACTCCTTTAACACTAAACCATTGTGGAAGTCTTTGGGTGAAAGGAGAAAAAGAAGACAAAGAAGAAGAAGAAGGGAAAGAAAAAGAAGAAAAAAAAGTTGAGATGGAAGGAAGAAATGGATCCGCGTATGGTGTGCAAAAATCTACGGTAATACTTTTCCCCGTCCGTACAACTCCTTGTACAAGTACTTGAGAAAGCTATATCGTAGTGGATAATGTAATGGGACTAAAAAGTTGAAAATGGCTCACGATTAGTTAGGAACAAGTCCTGTAATATTTTTTCTCCCTCCTGTCTCTCTCTCTCTCTCTCTCTCTCTCTTGGTGTTGTGATGCACGTACATTCTTTACGTCAATGGAGAAGAACTTTCGCTTCATTCTTTTTTTTTCTCCTTTTTTTCTCTCTGGAAGAATAAGAAGAATGAGGGCGAGGGAGGGAGAAGATGGGGGAGGAAATTGCAACTATTTTGAATAAAATACACTCTATTCTCCTTCTACTTTCAGACTTTTTTTTCGACTTCACTAGCTTAATAATAATCAACTTTCTCTCCACATCTCTCCTTTTCTCCGAGCGGCGCCTCTCCCTTTCTCCCTCTTGGGTAGTCTCTTCATATTCTTTTCCCTTCGCAATCTTTTTGGTTTTTGGCTTTCTTTCCCCAAAAAATGCTCTGTCTCTCTTTTCCCTTTGCTGGGTTTCTCTTTCACCGAGCTCCGTCTTTCGTTTCTCTCCCTGGCCTTTATTTTTCTCTCTCTCCCTTGTGACTAGCTCATTGTGCAGGTCCCTCGTCGGGTCTGGGTCTCTCTCCCTTTTGTGGGGGAAAGAGTTTGCGAAGGAGTAAATTCCCTGTGCTTCATCAAGAACCACCTTCTTTTTCCATGCTGTCACGTCCCGTCACCATTCACTTGGAATGGTAAACATTGCAGAGTTAATCCGGACACATCCATCTAAATACTTTTTAGGTAAACCCTCACTCACTTTGAGTCTTGATCGATCTTAGGTACAGTCCAACGGTGTAAGTCCAAAGGGATTAGACTCCACAGAAAAAATCTCATTTTCTCTCCTCTTCCCTCTCCGCTTCACCACTTTCTTTTTCTTCAATCTTCCTTCCTTTTATTCTATCCTTCCTGTGTACATGTATCTACGCCTTTCCCCGCTCCCTCCACTTCTAATACGCCCTCCCCCTACCACTTCCATTCCAAATGTAACACTTTCTGTGAAATAAAAAAAACCGAATTAATTTCATGCTACATTTACCCTTCCCAACCAATATCAGTTGGAATTCAAATGTAGATTGGATTTTTTTCCTAAGCGCCCATGTTTTAAGGCAGGATTTCAATTCACATTGGACCCATTTGATTTTTTTTATTTTGATTTTTTTTATTTCCTTAAAGAAGGCTCTTTTTACGCATTTGGGAATGTGGACTTGATTGGGTGCAAAACCTTGCCTGGTGGACTTTACCTCACGTTGCTTTGGGGAGTCGAAAAGCCCCCCAGAATCATTTTGAATGCCCACAGAATCAGCTAGTTACCGCTGTCCTTCACGTGAAACTCTTTGTAAAGGGTAAGAATATATTTTTCCAACTCCTTTTTTTGGGGGACCAAAGAGTCAAAAGCAGTCTCTCCGGAATTTCTGAAGAATCTGAAAGGATTTTCAGTTTTCCGTCGATCCGTCATTCAGTTTGAAAGGTCTAGCCTTACACCTAAGTTTGGCTGTGGTATAGGAGCCATTAGTTGATAGTGGGGCAAAGAGATACATTAGCAGTGCAGGCCTATTTTCCGCCCTTTTCGCCTTAATAATTTTTGTGAGTACAAAGTTTGGGAACAAAGTCCATGCACATTATGCCTTTATTTATGGTATTTCTCGGACTCGTTTCTGCATTTTTTTGGCAACCAGAAAAAAATGATGTACTGAAATTAATAAAAGTTGCCCTCGTTAAAGGAATAACGAGAGTATAGAAGTTGCATAACTTTCCAAGTCGCTGCTCCTTTTTTTTTCTCGTGTTTCTTTTGATCCTTTTTTTTTGTAAAAAATACGGGCCATTGGCTTATAATAATATTTGCAACTCTCTTTGAAAAGGAAGGGAAGAGTTCTTTATTCCTAAAGAGCGTCTCCGGCACATTATCAAAGTTATGTTCATCTTTTACTTTCCTCGACCCTTATTTTTCCAGCGCTTTTCCCTTCCCCTTGTCGATTTTACTTTATCTCTCCTTCCCTAAACTTTCCCTCCATTATGTGAATTGTCTTCATTTTTTCCCTTTTCCACCCTCTTCACATGTGTCTTTTTTCACAAAACTTCCGTACCCGCGTACCGTAGGTAACTTCCTTTTTCTTTTTTTGCAAAAATGTTCCCCGGCAGCATTGTCCACCGATGACAAAGATGTTTCCCGTGAAAAGAAGATGAGATGAGGGCGTCCCATTGATATAAAGGTATTTTTTTTATATCTTTATAATAAATTTGTGCACCAAGAATTTCTTTGACATCCTACAGAAAAAAATTGGAGGAAAAAAAAAGAAGTTGCTTCAGAGTCCACTTTTTTTCTCTCCTTTTCCACCCAAGGACCATTTCCGAAATTTCACGCGCGGAGAGAAGTCTTCCTCTGAAGAAGAAGGCAATTGTGTGACTCCCACAAGGGAGAGAGAAAGACATTTTTTTTTGTGTAATGTAATATAATAAAAAAAATTTCGGGAAGGAACAATCACCTCATATCCAGGAATTTAATATCATTTTTCACAACGACAACTTCCTCCACTCCAAATCAATACTTCTTTCTGTACAGACTCTCAAAACCCTGGAGATGGAAGGGGGGAGAGATAGAACGTGCTGTTGATAAAAATGGTTGAGAAATACATAACGGTGCAATAAAGAAAAAAGGGTACAAGCTCAATGTATTGCTCTGGTTTGTCAAATCCTCTCAGTCACGTCGTTGACAATAACAAACCGGGAAGGGGAAAAAATTGATGGTACGTGTTCTTGGAATACGATCGTATTAATTACATGTCAGCTGTTAATTAAAAGCCGGGACAAAGACTCGTGGTGATGTCATTATTACTTGAGGAGTGAAAGCACTTGTATATTTTACGAGCCTTTACGCCTCACAACCCTCATTTTCTCCCTCCTCGCTCCCTTATTATTCTCTTTACTTCCTCAAAACTTGTACATTTCCGTCTTGTCGCATGCTTTCTTATTTCTTCATTTCCCCCCACTCCCTCGGCGCCACTCCCATTTGTCCCTTCATTTCTGTCTCTGTCCCCGTTGGTCTAAACCTTGTTTATTTCCTTTGACTCGTGTAAGCACTTCCAGCCTTCCCCATTCTCATTACGGACACCCATATGCCGCTCTCACGGGCTGGTAGTAGTAGCAGGGATGAAAAGTCCCTCGGAAGTCACATGGCGTCGCGAGCCCAGTAAAATCGCAATTACAAGGCAGATGAAATGCTTCCAAAACAGAGGAGGGCAAGACGAGGGGAATGACAGAGACTATTAAGTGTATATCTAATGGGCATTGGGAAGAAGAGGGAACCAAGAATTGCACTCACAAAAACGAATGTAAACTTGGACCTTCACTAATGAGTAATATGTAACTGAGAAGGCTTTTGGGATTACTCAATGGACACCTTTCTTTTCCTCTTTCTTCATCTTTCTCCCTTTCTCTCCTTTCCCTCCTTTCATTTTGTTTTCTCTGATTTCCTTTTTTTTCAGTCTCGTTTTATTCCAGCCTCGTTTTATTTCCTCTTTCCCATCATCCTGCTTCAGCTTTCCTCTGCATTTCCTTTCGGGGATTCTTGTCCTGTGTCTCTAATTCTCCATAGTGGGAGTCTTTTTTACGACGTTTAGGAAGCGAAGGGAATCCGTGAGGACTGAGCAGTGTTGAAGCGCCCACAAACTTAATTAACTCCCTGGGCTGTTGAGCGGGAGTGGAGAGTTTAGGTAGGAACTTATTATAGCCATTCCGTGTGGTAATAATATCCGAAGGGCGAGGGAACATCAACTTGTGTGACTTGTTGTCTCAAAGTTCTCCCGCAACCGCCGTTTTTGTGAGTGTAGTAAAAGGAGCATTATAAATCTTAGACAAGCCCTGGAGTTAAAACGCACGACTTTCTTTTCACTGAGTGAGAGCCATAGCAAATGGGTTGGTCATCCGTGGTGCGTGCAGGTGAATGTTAGTTTCTCGCACCCCACCAAAAAAAAGAAGGAAATCCTATATACCAACATGAAGCTGGAGAATTCTCAATTTCTCCCACTCCTGATACATTAGCCCGGTAATGAGTTTCCCGAAAGAAAAACAATCTTGGTTATTTTTGGAAATTGTTTGTGCAGAGAGAAGCCCAAATTTCAGCTCCACTCCTTCCCGTCAAAGACATGGACGGGGGAACGTCAACCTTCTTGATGAACTTCATCGAAGGCTATACATTTAAGAGAGGGAAGTGAGACAAGACCAGATGCGGAAGGAATTTTTTTGGGGGGACGTTTGTTATTTTAAGAGAAAGGAGCGGGAACCTCCACCGTACGAAAGAGAAAGGACGGAAACCCCCAGCTAATTTGTTCGTAAGAGATACTTGGAGAGGAATTAGATTTTCGAAAATTAACTACCACCCATATAAAGTGAGAGGAAGACATAAAAAGTCCGCCCTATTTTATTTTCTGGAAGGGAGTTCTTCCACATACTTTTTCTCTAACCTGTCCCCATACGATGGGAGCTAATTGCCGAGAAAAAGCGGTAAGATGTTGTTTACTTTTCACGCACCTTCTCTTTCCTCAGCACGATGATTTACTTTGGGGAAGTGAAAGTAGACTTTTTTCACGTTCCACAAAGGGAAGGAGAGTGAAAGGTAGTTACTTTACATAATGCGAAAGGCGAACAACTGGTAGTGCAGCTCGGTGCAAGCCCCATGTTTGTTGAACTAATAAAAAGGAGCGAGGAGGAAGCTTTGGATATCAAATATATAAAACTTTTCACGCGAGTATTTATTGCACGATTTTCGCCGCAGATATTTTCCCCTGTGCATACACACAACCAAGAGAAAGCACACAACAACAAAAGAAAACTTTTCTACTTATCCCCTTGAGAAGTTGACTGTATATCTACACACATTTGAGCAACTCGGCTGACTTTATTAGAACCAAATCAAATCGACGTGAGGGGAAATTTGGGAGTTTTCAAACATTCATTCTCTTCTCGAGTACGTCGAGGAATGGGAGAGGGAAGGCCTGGGAAGCCACGAGACAGCACAGGAAAAAACCACGGAGAGAGAGAGAAAACAGGAGCATTACGGACAGAAAGGAGATTCGTTTCAATTCATGGAGCATATAAGTGAAGGCGGAAAAAAGGGAGGAAGACAGCTGAAGATAGAAAAGTAGAGAGCGGAGTAAACGTGAAATGAAAGCATCATTTTTTCCCCAAGACTTTCCCCACTCCTTTGATTTTTTCCCCTTTCTTCCTTCCCACCGCCTCCTCTCCACCCATCCTTTCCTTCTGACTTGAGCGTGTAGAGAGAAAATGAAAGCCTTAAGCAGAAAATTAAGACCAGGATATTGAGTGCAACCTAACGGAGTATATTTTTTGGAAGTTCAAAAAAAAAGGCTAGAAGTAAGCATTCGCATATAATCAAATGTTTCTGGGGTTAATTTGTGCCTTAGGAGACAAGGACTGGGGAGTGTGTGATGGTGAGAGAATGGAAGACAAATAAGACCGAGAAAGTAGAGGGGACCATACTTCCTCTTTTTCCCTTTGACTCCTCCTAAACGCCTTACGAGGAGACTCAATTTCCTCCTCAAAACCTGCCAAGCCGTCTCGATAATACTTTTCCAAGCAAGAAAATCTCCGAAATTTGGAGAACTAATTTTTTCTCTCTCCGTGTTTCTTTCCGTGATACGTAGACGGCCCATTTCCTTGCTCTCTTAGTTTGATGTTGAAAGTTCCTTATTTTAACTTCCTCTATCCTCCTCGCTTTCTCGCCCTTATTTATTTCAAAGGGTTTGGGTTTTTCCATCCCTTTCCACTTGCTTAGTTCCATGTGGCCAAAAAAGATTTATATATATATATATATATATAGGATTATAAGCAGCAATTTTTGTAATATTGCTAAACGGCTTTTCTTACCCTCATTTGTTAGTATTTAGAGGCTCTCTAAGGAAGAGAGAGATAGAGACAGAGGCTCCAGGAAGGAAGCAAGTCTTAAGTCTTTCCCTAGAGACTTTTTTTTATCGATAGAAACATGTCCCGTGGTCGCTCTTGGGAGAATTTTGTTTTCCGTCAAAATAAATCTTAACAGACTTAGCACTGAGTCGACCGGTCAAATATGGCTTGTCTGATGGGATTAAGGCAATTGCGACGTGCTTTATTTACAAAATATTGACCCAAATGGCGGACAGAAGGTACTTAAATGACATAAGCGATGAATCTTTCCCGTCAGATTTGCCCTATATTAACACCAAGACCGTTCAAAAATAATGACGAAGTCTTTTTTCGAGGTTCCAAGCTCCGAGTTTAAAACTAGACACATGTCCACGCCCATTACAATCTTTACTAGCAACGTCCATGTGCAGTGGAGCGTAAAAAAAGAGCAATTTTGCACGTCTTCAGCCCTTTTAGGAAATGTGATGAGTTGTGCAAATGTGATGTGAAGACTTATTGGCTTAAAAATGTAGGACAGAGTGAAAAAATAAATACTTTTTTTCGGGGAGGAAATTCAATTTTGGTGCTTTTCAACCGTCTCCGCGATGTCCTGAAAACAAATTTGCACCATCTTAGCATTACTTACAGGCAAATGCACTCCGTCCTGTTTCCTTCACCTATAATGTGATTCACGCACCAATTCCGGGAAATGCAAATTCAGTGCCATTTTGAGAAAGCTTTTTCCCTCCTTTAGAGGCGAGTCTGAAGAGGATATTATGTTAAAAATATATGGAATAAATTGATGCGCCAATCATTAAAATAATAAGGGTAGCAGTGATTGAGGAGTACGGAAAATGGGAAACTAGGACTACATGGACAAGAAGTGAATCTGAGGACCAACAAAATTGACTAAGAGTTTCTGATGTTTATGCTCTCCAGACCATTTCCAATACTTTCCCCTAGAAAAAAAAATCATTTTCATCTCTGTCATCTTGCCTCTATGTAAAGCAATGACATTTTTTTTGGTATGCGAAGGCACTTGGGATGAAAAGCACTTTCAACTTCAACTTTCTCATCTTTCCCCTCTCTGACATCTCAAACAATTTTTTTGCTCTTGTCCCTCTCCAAAGGAAACCAAGAAGGCCGAGTGGAGGAGTGGATGGGAAGAAATGAGAGAGAGATGGGCGTGCTTGAACAAGACTTGATCCTATTTACGTATGCAAGTTGATATGTTCGCAAGTCTTATGACAACCTCCTTTACTTGGAAATAAGCTTTTCTCTCCAGTATTTGCCGGATACTTGATTCCTCGGAAAATTTGCAATAACAGCATTATAAAAAGTCACATAGAACTTCTCACATGCCCTTCTCAAATCTCCCGTCCGCCTCCTCCTTCTCGCCATGCCTCACACACACCGAATGTCTTCCAAGGAGGGAGAACAATAAAAAAGTGATAAAAATGGAAGATGCCAAAGTTAAAAAAAACGAAGGAGGGCCATCTCCAACAAAATTGAAAAAAAACTATTCAGATAATAAAGTACGCAATTAATTACTTGCTTAAAAGTTCTATCCCAGCCTTTTTTTTACCCTCCCTCAAATGCTCCCACAGATGCTTGGCCAAGGACGTCGGAAGAGCCTTTTCCCTATAAAAAGGAAGGATTCTTACGACTCTTTTTTATTGAAGTTTTTTCCCAGATGGGTAATCTACGTGTGCGTTGACAGAAGCCCATCTCAAGCCGTGTCAATTCCCTTCGTCGTGGCATGAGCACAACCACAGAAGAACAATTGTTTCATATAAGAGATGGAATTTCTTGGGAGTAAATAGAGTAAAGTTGTAAAAAAAAAGAAAGCAAGGGAAAGTGCCAGTCTATTCTCCATCCTCGCTTTTTATGGCACTTTGTAAGAGCCCATAAGAAAATTGTTGAAATAGTTCGAAATTAGTGAAATGACTCCACCTTTTTGAACTGTCCCACATTACCCCAAAGCAAAGCAAAGTTGGGATGAAGGGCCTGGAATGCTCGGCGGAATTGGGACGACGAGGAAAGGAAAGAGACGGTGCAGGGGAAATCCGTGTGGGAGAAAGCACAGAAGAGACTTGAAGGTGTGGGAGAGACGTAGAAAAAGGATCTAATGTCAATAACATCATTCCACCCGCAAAATTTTAAATCCCCCACAATTTACTTTTTGTCTCAACTCCGTCCCAGTTTTGTTTTCTCTCTCTCTCTCTCTCTCTCTCCGTCTGTCACATGTGACATGTGGCTGAAATGGACGTAATGTAATACCACAGGAAGCTCACATTCCTCCCCATGTATATACTTCCATGTAAGTCTACAATGGAATTCTGAGTAATGTAATCCACAAAACACTAAGCAGCTCCTGGGGAATTATTGGAAGGCCATAAAGGGACCTTTTGCATACGGGTGGTTTGTTTAGGAGACAAATGTTTACGATGACTGCAGCCTGTGCTCCTCATATATATTCCTGATTTACGCACTTTCTCCCAACACTGCCAGCGCTGGGAAAGGAGTCATGCCTCCTCCCCCCAATAGCGCCTTCTACCATAAAGGCCTTGTTTCTTTTTATGGGCCAACCATCCTCCAACTGCCACTGGGGGAAGGTGAAAAAAAATACGAGGGGCGTGTGGTTGAAGTGTAAAAAAAATAATGGACCTTTGCCCTGTGTATCCATGAAGAAGAAAGAGAAAGGAGGGAGTGGAGAGAAAGCAAGACAAGGCTTTACGGTCTCCCAGTCATGTGGTGGCTTAATCATACTCTACACCTGTGTCCCTTCTTTCAGAGATTTACGAACTACCTCTGCTTCACTGGCTGGAAGGAGTTGATAAAAAAAAAAGGGGGGAAACAATCCAAAAAATGCTGACATTTATAAAGATAGCAAAAAATACAGCGGAAGCTACCAAAGGAAGAAGATGAAGTGGGCAAAAACATAATTGGAGGCAAGAGGATAGCGGTGAGAATTTAATAATGAGCCTCTCCTCATTTAAATACGGTAAGGCGCGAATGCATGATTTATGTAGTACATCTCTCTCTTTTTTACTCGTCAAATGAAACCGGGTATGGAGATGATGCTAGAGGTAATATAATAAAAGTATGCCTGAATAATACAAGTGAAGTATAAAATATGAAGAATACTTGGTAGTAAAAAAAAATGGGGGTGGAAATGAGGGGAAGGTGGTGTGAGAGAGAGAAAGAAAAAGTGAAAGTGCCTTTTGTTTTTATTACCTTCGTCGGTGGATGGAGGGGCAGGAGCGGCGTTCGGGTGGAGCGATGATTCGAGACGGCAATGAAGGAGACGAAGCTGAGGAGGGCAAAGTAAAGGGTGAAGACAAAGACACCGAAGACGACGGTCTTCCTCCAGGTGTAGCCAGTCGGTCGATCTCTCTTTGTTTTGGTGAAGAGACAATGACAGCAACAACCGCACCCACAGCAGAATTTCCGACCCCACAACAATTTGCTCATGTTACTTCCCCGTGTGAGCCACTTGAGCCCACGTCATGGAACAAGTGGCTACTTCTCCCTCCAAGATCATAACGAACAAGGAATGCCCAAACCAAAGGCCACCCACCCAACACGCGTCCCTTCACACCATCGTCAGCTGTTCAAGAAGCCACCTCTCTTATTATATTCCCCCCCACACAGATTTTATATTCTTTCGTCTCTCTCTCTCTTCACTATAGAAAACTTTCTTCCAAAAAAATGTCCTCCACACTTGATCCAATTTTTCCAATCGTAATACAATTCTTGTACTCTCCTTTTTTTTTCTTCCCCGTTGCCCAACAAATGCTTGACCTCTCCACAAGGGATGAGAGAATTTGGGGGTGGTAACAGTAATAAGATTTGGTGGTGAAAAGTGCAAGACTGGAGAGAAAGAGGCGTGTGAGACAAGTGAGAAAGGTTTTTTTTGGATGAGGGCGGGAATCCCACAGACACGTCCTCGTTCCTTTTGGCAATGTGTGCCGTTTGGGTCCGACTCTCCTCAGGATAACCTGTCTCGGTTGACTCCCGATGTTGTCTGCTGGCTTTTGGGCGATTGCAGTTCCTCTTTCTCCCGTCGCTCCCGTTCCTTCCTTGCTTGTTCCCCCTCCGACAAAAAAATTCCTTCGCTTCTCGCAATCAGATGCCCGCCTGCCTTCCTTGCCGTCCTTGCCTTCCCGCTCTTCTCTTCTCCCTTTCTCTGTCTGCCCGTCTTGGATATGTGTGTGGGTCCGGGGAGCGTTTCGGAGTGTGAGTTGATCGGTTTTACTACCCCGTTTTGGCTTCTTCTTCCCCCCCCCCCCCACCACAGCACTCTTCTCACTTTCTTCTCACTCTAATGGGGGAAGAGGGGAAAGGGAGTGAGAGCACACTACTTAATGCATGACTGTGTGTGAAAAGGGAAAAGATTCGCAATTTGAGAAAAGCAAGATATTTCCATTTGCGTTCCAGGTTAGAAGAATCTGCGTGCGTGCTTTTGGCCTTGCTTCTGTCAATATCTTTCCCCAACATTCTATATGTTTCCACTCTCTCAAATGATGGGGGAAAAGAGGGGGGAAGAGGGAGAAACAGTGATAGGGACAGAGAGAGAGAGAGGGAATGAAAGAGAGAATATACTGAGGGAGAAAGGCATAGGGAAAGAGAACGGGCATGCTCCTTGGAAGCAACTGAGAATATATAGAATAGTCCAAGTTCCAACAATTCTCCCTCTTCCGCACCAACACCGTCTTTTCTCCCCTCTTTCTCTCTCTTCTCTCCCTCTCTATACTTTCCCTCTATAACTCCCCTATCCTCCTGCCTTCTTCCTACCAAATGCTCCGAAAAACTAGCCTCATCACCAAACAGAGAGAGAGAGAAAGAGAGAGAGAGAAGAGAGAGAGAAGAGAGTGAGAGAGAAAGAGAGAGAGAAGAGAGTGAGAGAGAGAGAGAGAGTTCTTCTCTGGCAAGACTGTGCATAAGATCGATCCGGAGCAACACAAGAGATGTAGTAGTAGAATAGGAGAGACTGAAATGAACATCTTTCTGCTTGACTGCCACCACTCATCCTTTTAATTCTGTAGTGTAATTCCAAAATATTTCCTCATTCCCACCTCACCCCCATAATCACTTCCAGGTGTCCGTTCTAGTTTTATTATTATCTCGCTGATGATGATTAGATCATGCATACATACACATGCATACAGCACAGGTTATTTCCTTCTTTCCTGCAGAAAAATGTATGTAGTGAGCTCAGTTAAAGCTAAAAGGATTTATTGGAAGCTCCCAATGCTTTCCCTTGTTGAGATGGGGCGAAGGAATTTGGGAGAAGAGAAGGAATTTGTGTGCTTGTGCGCGATTTCCTCTGGGGACTCCCAACGCCACCCTTGATCTGACGGGGAAACTTCCAACCTTTACTTTGAGTCTTCTCCTTTTTCTATCTCTCATCTCTCCTCTTTCTTCTCTATTTGCTCTTTTTTTTTGCATTATTTCATGTATTAGGCACATGTATTTGTGAGGACCGTGAGAAATTTCTTGGGGCGACCCTTCCGTTTTCTCATTAGTCTCTTAATGCTGTTGTAAGAAGGCACATTAATTTAGAGGGAATTATTTCATTATTCCAATTTCTTTTCATAGCAAAAGATAAAAAAACATGAAAGCTCGCCAACTTGTCTAGACATGCATGAGTTTTTTTTTTTAATGACAGAGAAATCCTGACTGCATTGTTTGGTGTCCACTTTTTCGGGGAAGAGAGAGATGTTTATAGAAAACAGTATTGGAGTAAAGACAGAGCGAGAGAGAGAGAGAGAGAGAAAGGATGGGAAGACAGGGGAAATATTTTGGCCTTAGAGGAAAGAGGAGCAATTGTGGATGACAGATTTGCTTGTATTTGTTTAGCACAAAAGAGGACATTAAAGAAATAAATTACCTTTTCATAATAAATTGTAAATTAAAAGCTGAGGCACTTGCTCTCTCTCTCTCTCTCCTTCTCGCAATTTCCTTTCTTCCACCCAGAAATTTTAATCCCCAACTTTATCACAAGGAATGCAAGTGTAAGCATTCTTTTGGCGTGAGCAAATGGTTCCTTTTCAGATGACCAGAAAACTTCCTACGTATACAATGGCGTTCTTTATGAGCCCCTTTACAATAAAAAAAGATTTGGAACGAATTTTTATTTACAGTCTATATAGGCATTAACTGACTTTGCTCGCACGCCCACATAAATAAAATTCTTAGGAGCAGAGTGAAACGAGGGAGAGAAAGACTTTGGTGATGTCAGGCTATTACTATAGGAGGACAAAAAAAAATTCATCCACTTACTATTAGGAAGATGATGCCTCGGTGTATTATAATCCAAAGCCGCCATATGTGAATAATTGGAGGGAACTTCTCCTTGCCTTCTTCCTCTTCATTGTGAGTCTAATTTATGGGGTGCGAGCGTCATCAACACCTTCTCACTTGCAGCCTTCCCGGTAAAGTCCAAGCCTTTTCCCTCTCATCCTCAGCACATTCGCGAAAGCTGCTGGAGTTCATTTTACGACAAAAGCCTCTCCCCCCCCCCCGAACACCTGCATTCCATTCGGTGAAACCATAATGCAAAATCCGAAAGAAATTGTCTCATTTGCCCTGCAAATTAGTATTTGTGGGCCGTCATCGTCAAATTCGGGGATAAGACAACATGCTTTGCTTCATAAAGGGAAATCCTTACTACTGCGGACAATGACACTTGAAAGCGTTCAAGTGAGACCTACCCGTTGTCGGTTTTTCCATTCTCTTTTGGTCGGTACCTAACATTCCCGAGGATGGTCATGCCCTTTATTTCCTACGGAAATTGCATATCTTGGGAGGATAGGCGGAGTCAAGAATGAAAGCTGAGACGAGGGAATTGAATTGTGATTGCTCCTGTCAACTGTCTCTAACTCATACTGAATTATGTATGTCCTCGTCTTTTCCCGAAGGTGAGCTTGTTCCAGGTGAGTTGAGTGGGATAGTATTCTGGAGCGGCATAAACAAAAAACGTCGAGGTTGATTGAGGGGGTTGAAAATCAATATTTACCTTATTTATTACCTCCCAATTTACTTGAGCCTTCAGAAATGTTGAGTGTTTTCACGAGGTAAAAAGACTAAGCGACCCCGTTATGTCTTTGTTTATGCTTATGTCTCCTGTCAAAGCTATGGAAGGAGACGAGGAAGAGCTCAGCCTGACAATGGCGTAGCTCCTTAATGCGACTTAATTAAAAGGAATAAAACGGACAGGAGTCAGGTGAGATTATGAGGACAAGAAAAGGTTTGTGTCAACCTCTATAAGATGGGTAGAAGAAGGCAGAGATTTAGAGACAGAGAAAGAAATAGAGAGAGAGAGAAAAAAAGACAGGGAGAGGAGAAAAGAAGGATTAAAATGACTAGGTAGTTTTAATTAGAGAAAGATCCATTTGTGTACATGAATAAGATTCCTTGTAAAGCATCTTGCAAGTGTGAAAGTTTGTCGTAACCGGGGATTATTACAAAGTCTTTCCCGAAGATCATTGCCCCCGCGTGGAAGATAAGGCACTCCTGGGCAATATCTTCAAATTACTTCAACTTAAACTTCTGTATAGAGTCTCCTCTAATTAAAAATTCCAGTGAGATTCTGTTTTTTTTTCTTTTGTCAAAAAACAAGAACTTTGGAACACCATACAGTATATGGAGGTTGAGAATGCAGTTTGAGTAACTTTTTTTATCCTCTGGCAGTACAAAAGCATTTTACAATTGTCATATTGAAAATGCGAAAAAAAAAAAAAAAGGACATAGAATATCTCCATTTTGGCCTGGAATAAAATGTCACTGTGAATGTTCAAGATGGGAAAAAAATTAATTTTGTAAAACAAAACGTGAGTAAATTTTAAGAAGATAAAAAATTAGTAATTTTTAAAAGAAATAATCTGAGACGTATGACAAAGAGGTTTTTGGTAAGGAAAGTCTGTGAAGAAAAAGAAACTGTTTTGAGCATAAATATTAAAAATATTTGAGGTGCACACTCTAATAAGTTTAATGGCCATAAAAGAGTGGTAGTGGTTTCAGCTTTCAGTGAACCTTAGTTTTTGGAAAGAATGTCTAGGATTTTAACCTTGTCTGCAAAATTATAATATTAATAATTCCCTTGCTTACAATTCAAGTGAGATTCCCAAATAAATATGAGAAAAATCATGAGAATGAGGAGGAACAGGTACATACCCAAAATGTCTTTGTGTGTAACAAGACTGGGTGTGAATAGAAAGGAGAGACTCTCATGCTTCTCTACAAAAATAAAAAAATATGCCATGAAAGTACCTATGAGTCGTGGAAGAAAATTTTCATACAGAAAAAAAGTACATATACTCGAATGAATGGCAACAAAGACAATATTTTTCCCTTTGTGATTTTTTAAAAATATTTTATGTCGATTTTAATCTCTATACACTAGACACACATAAGTTGGCTCTTAGCAAGCAATCATCTTGAAATATCTTTGTTCCACCTAATGAATTTTATATACTGCCTAGATCAATATGTAGAAGGTTGGGATTGGAAAGCATTTTTTTTAGCATCAAGCTCAGATTTTGTAATTTTTCCTCTTATTGCATTTAGTACATAAATACTGTTAGGTGACGTAGCTAGATTTATGGTAGATGTAGGAGTATATTTAGAAATGATGGTAGTAGCAGCAGTAGTAATAGTAGTAGATTTTAGTAATAGCAGTAGTAGTAAGTAGTTAGTAGTAGTTTTAGTGTAAAACAAGCACAAGAAGCAAAAGCACAAATAAAGCCCATGTAATTCAGGCAAACGCAAGCACAACAAATTCAGGATAAATGTAGATTTTATTCGGGAAAATGGTAAAAGGGAGACGGGAACCAACTCAACGGGCGCAACATCTACCCGTGAGGGGTGCGAAGACCCGAATGAGAAGGAGAGAATCCTCCAAGTCCGAGCTAGCTCGGCTCATAATCATTGAACAATGGCCCAATAGATTAAATTTAATAATAATAATCATGGTGCCATAGTGACGAAAGCAAATGAGACATTTGCTTACAATACATACATATACACATTTATAGAGTCAAAATCTTTAATGGGTAGCAATTTGTGGGAAGTGGGAAGAAAACAATTTTTTGATCTCTCTTCCTCTTTCCGCCTTCCCCCAGATCTCATATCTGATCTCGTGCTATGGAAGGTGGAGGTGCATTCAATTTATTCATACTTTTCCACAATAATTCCTTTTCTACTCAAATCTGAATACGTACAAAGGTTTCGTTTTTTTTAACTACTATGCCAATATATTAATGAATCTTTGGGCCACCTCAAGTATCAGATGTAAGCAGAATTTTTTAAGGCCTTCTCTGTTACAAAAATTGCTCTATCACCCTCTCTCTCTCTCTCTCTCGTATCTCTCTTTCTCTCTCCCTCCCTTCAATTTCGTTCTGCACCAGCTTTCATGAAATGTTTCCATAATTAAAAGGAATAACTTTTTTTCTTCTAAAAAAAATATCTCATTCAAGAAAGAATAAGTCCCTGTATACATATATAAAAGCCCTTTGAAGCTCAAGTCGTGCATATTTGGATGTTATTATTAATAGTAATGGGACACTCGTAATAACTCACTTATAATGAGTGAGTTGGGGATAAGAGTAAATGGATACGGAAGATGAAATCCATGTTGTTTGCTGCTGAAAATTATTATTAAAATCTTTATTATTATTTCTTTTTTTTCTCTCTCTCCTCGGAATAATGAGCGCCTTATTAGGTGATAAATATATGCAAGAATCTGAGTCTCTTGTATTATATTCTGCTCTAAATTTTGTTCGACAGGTAGCGGCGGAAGACATTAGGGTTTAATGAGACCACAGAAACTTTCATTACCCTCATCATTTTTTTTTATCCACCAAGATAAGAAGCAATGATTCTTCTTAGACCGAAAGAGACTCTCGAGTGCATAGAAGTACAACAAGTAGCCCGAGGGAATGCTCAGATTCAGAGGTGATGGAAAATGGAAATGTAGCTCATATAATTTTATTCATTTTTTTCTCGAAAAACACTGTCCGCTATTTTTATTTTAAAGCATTCATTTCTATGCAATAACGTTTTATTTTGATTAAGCCTTTCTTGTGGTAGGTCCAACTATAGCTTTATTTATTTTGGTATCTTTTATTCTTCGGAATAATTTACCCATTTCGACAAAAATTAAGCATGCAAATTTGCAAATTCAGGCATTTTTTAATGTATTAAATATAATGCTAACATACTATTAAATGTAATGCATTTATTATTTTGTTAAATACATTTAACCTCAAGTCTGCACCTGTTCAAATGCACAATTATGAACGATATTTAATTTTGGAGAAACTTATTTTTGATTGACTTTCAACATGTCCGACGATATTGAAGCAATTTGTATAGGAATGCAGTGAAATTTGGCGAAAAGGTTTGTAGAAATATAAAGCACCTGTTTAAAGCTCGTGTTAAGTGATACAACAATTCCAAACAAAATGTGTTGAGGGTAAAATCTTTAATTTTTGCAAAACAAATGAAATAAAAGTAATGTACGAGCAGTTACAGGCCGCGGAAAGAGAAGACTTGGTTGAAAATAAGTAATAATTCCACCTGTAATTAATTATGTAATGCAGTAAGTAAATAAATTCATTCACCTCCTCCCCAAACTACACCCACAATGCCACTAGCACCACCCAAGTCACTCAAGCTACAATAATTTGTTGGCAGCTTGTGTACTTCATGTACAATTTCATTTCCCACTCAACTTCACCAAAAAGAACCAGCCCAGTTCATTCAGGAAAATTCAGGTAGCCTCCCAATCTTCTCTAGGACATGACTGCTCTCTCTCTCCGCCTCTCCTTATTTTTCACAGTCCTAATATACAACAATACAACACTATCCAAGATACTAAAAAAACTTTTCCATAGGTATTGAATTCCCTGAAATTTGACGTTTACTTTGTGCAGGCGTCTACTTAGACTTAAGGTGATGCCATCGAAAAAGGAAATGGAAGGCTCGAGGAAAGAGAGAGAGAGAGAGACGGAGAGAAAAAAAAGAAAAAAAATGTCTTTCCCTATCTCTGACTTTTTCCTTGCGGACGAATGGGAGAAAAAACATTTTTTTTAGGAAGGCCCTGAAAGAGGAAATAAAAAGGTTGGTTGACTTGTCATGTCGTAAGTAAATGTGAGAGGAGGAAGCTATGGGATCCTCCATGCATATGTTTTCAGAGGAGGGAGAAAACAAACAATAACATGTCTGGTTTAGAATCTTGTCTGAAAATTCATTGGAATTGAATGGAGAAGGATTTGGAGAAAAGACCGTTCCCTTGTTTCAAGGGAGATTCGGAAAGGAAGATGTACACATATGTATACATACACACAGGGCTTACCCTATGACTTCGCGACCCTGCTCACATTATATAGATATACACACATCCTTTGCTCATGCTTGCCTTACTTGCTCAAGAATCTGAATCTTCCTCGAGTCTTCGTCATGCAGATTTTGGTTGGGAAATCTTTTTTCTCGTCTTTCCTCTGTCTCTCCCTCTCTCACACGAATACTCCGGTTGTGAGGAATCTCCTTGTGTTTGTGTAAGTGTATTATTATAGGAACTGATTCTCGCTAATATGCACGCATACTGACTGAATCGCTGAGTAGCGTCAGAGACAAAAAGATATGAAACAAGTTTTGACTGACAATTCATCCCAGTTCATCCATTAGCAAGTTTTAAGCTTAGTGAGTATGTTTGCGAGTGTGTGTGTGTGTGTGTGTGTATACGTATGGTTCAATGTAACACTGCCATAAAATGTCTTGAGGTTAAAATGTTTTTAAGAAGAAGATGATGATGATGAAAAAACTAGGGGTATTAAGCGGAGGATTTTCTTCCTTCGTAAAGTAAATGCAGAGAAGTCAAGAGAGAAAGAGGAGGTATTTTGCAAGAGTTGAAGCAGGATGTACACCTTTGTACTTGATGACGTGACAACGATGACGAATGAGATAACAAGTCTTTCCGCTAAACAAATTCCACAGTTTTTTCTAATACTCTCTCTTCATGCAAAGTCAAAGTATTTAAGAGGGAAAATATAAAAACAAAAAAAAAGAGATGTATCTTCAGGTCTTGAAATTAGGACAAATATCAATAGTCTTGTAGGTAGTAAAAAGAACCATATTTACCAGAGTGATAATGCTCTCAATCATACTTTTTTTTTTATTTCTGCACGAATATTCTTCCCCGCAGCTTTGTTAACTGAATTACATTGGCTGATTTCATCCCACTCTGCCTCTATGTGTACAGATCGGTTTGTCAAGGAGAGAGAGAAGAGAAAAACAGCAAAAATATGTGGTTGGAAAAACACGCACAATCTCTTTTACCCTTTTGTAAATGGAGCTGACTGGTGTCACCAAGAAAGAAAAAAGGATTCTTTTTTATTTCATTTCATGCTCGTGTTTCCTTTTGTTTTGCGCTCCCTAAATCAATATCCTCTTACTGTATAATTAGGTTTATATATTCTTCCTAGAATAATAATGAATAAGAGAAGAGAGAAAATGTTTTAACAGAGGAGAAGACTCATTTGTAGGAAAGAAAAGTACAAAAACCCCTGGGTTCAAGTTGCCTCTGTCTCTCTCGCTGTCTCTCTTTCTCTCTCGTACTACTCTTTCACACACACTGAGAAACTCACATGTGTTCAGGTATGCACGTCATACCTGAACACATATGAAAGGCTTCCAAAACTCCGGTACCTACCCACCAACTTGCAATCTTCAACTCCAAAGGAATTGATAAGGAGGTTGTTTTTATGTATAAAAATTTCGTAATGATTATTGCACACGTATAAGTACACTCACGTTTTCAAAGGCCAAAAAGAGTGAGGAGGAGGAAAAAATGTGGTGTTGGTTGATATATTATTATTATTATTACTATCATTCCTATGTATTTGCCAGTGCGAAATAGTTGCAGTACAACTGCATCCCCTTCAGAGGTTAATTTTTTGTCATATCATGAGACTGGTCATCTTTCATTTATATTCAAAACTACGGGCATTCTTCCATCATTAACATTTTTACAACATTCCTTGTTCTTTTTTTTTCTACCTCCTCGAGTCAAAATTCCTCGTACTCAAAGCACACACTCACAGTAACGGCAATGCCGTGCCGCCTCACCGGGAATCAACCCAAAAAAAAATTATTGCACGAATTTCTGCACAACCACCGACCTTTGATAGCTTTCCGTCCTTCAATGAATTCCGCTCTTAATATGTACCTCACTGCTCCTTCTCAGAATTTTGGTGAGTCCCGTCTCCAATCATGTGCTAGCAGATGGCTGTTTATTCATTAAAGGAGGCAAGAATGGGAGAATCAACCCCCTGTCATAATAATTAGTGCTTCAAGCTCCGCTCATATTCCATTGGTTTCATCATCCAAATGGTATTTTTATTAGGGACGCCTTCGAGTTTTATTTTTCCAGAGGAAATGAAAGTTTTTTTGAAAAATGAATGAAAAAAAGTGACCACCTCATGTCTTTAACAATAAACTTTATGACTTAATTCAACTTGAAATAGAAAGCTATTCAAGGGTCATTACGTAGTTAAGAAGTACAAGGAAGGGCGGTCCTTTCCTTATGTAATTGAAGACAGACCACGCATTCATGACCAGCGTGGTTCAGCTTTCTTATACTTGCCTACATACTCTTCAATGGACGTATACAATGTATATAGATGTACATATATATATGCCTTGGAATGATAGGGAGAGCTCCCATGTCTTTATATGTAGAGAAAGCAGTTGTTACTCACGGAGTTTTTTTTTTTTTTTTGCTGGACATGTTTCCTTCATCTGGCTTCTGCTTGTAGTACTTTTGGTCATATAAGAAATTCAGGAGAAAGACAGGAGATGAGGCATCCGCCAACTCCAATGCTACACTCTTATATGCACTCCCATGACAAGGTAAATGGTTGAAGTCCAACTTCAGAACTAATTAAATGGTATAAGGATTGAATTTTTGTGATTGTCCATCTCCAAATGCTCATTGGATGATTAAGGTAGGTAGGGTTCATGATCCACTATATTCCTATATGATGATACTGCTCTCCTACGTAAAAATGTGAGCCACCCTCCAAAGAGCCCACGTCGAGTGAGGGGCATATACATAATTATGTATGTATAGATATGTGTAGGGACAGCGTAGGAATCCACGTGGACGTCCTAACCATGTTGACCAGCGGCGGCATCAAAAGCATAATCACATTGTGTGTGTACATACTAAAAAAAAAAGGATGGTGTACAACCCTATGCCTTGTGACATGTCTATCCACATAAAAAAAATCCATGCCATCATATTATAACAACTATGGTTTTGCATGGACAAGAAAAAGTTGATCATATTGGGACTGGATGTGGCTGTATACATACAAGGTCTCGTCTCATCCTCGGTATCATGCATATTGACAAATGGCCTTTACTCATAGCCACAAGAATTTAAAGGGCTAAGATTCATTGTGTACATAAAAAGGGAGTACACACATTCTTTTCACTTGCAAAACACACACGCACACACGTTTTACGTGCTCCGTGATTACCATGAGCTTGGTGCATATCTTCCACGACAGGGAGGTTGCTCTCCAATTTGTCCGCTCAGAGCTTATACACAAAAAGATGTCCTATTGTTATTGTATGATTACTTGGGGTTACCTCCTCTTTATAAGACCCATTCACATACATACTCACTATTTACAATCTCTCTCTCTACCTCTCCTACTTCGTGCATATTTTATTTTTGAACATGAAGTCATTCTTGTCAAGTTCTGAAATATCCACATCTCCATGTCTCAGGTGTAGTTTGTTTGATGAGATGCATACGTAATGATTTGTCTAATCCACCCTCCTCTCGCCAATTGCAGGGCTGAACAGACCAAAAATATACATGGGAAACTCATTCCCTCACTTTTTTTTATCTCCACAAATAGTTCTTGTCTGCATTAGACCAAGGTGGTACAGAGAGAAATTGAAGGGAAAGGAAAGAAGCTTCTGTCTTGTTCCTATTTTAATATGTTACAGTTTACACGGAATGATGAAGAACAAGTGTTTCCTTGAAAAAAATAAAAATCTCTCCCCTCCCACCTAATATTCCTTATGGATCCAAAGTTTGTCTTACGGGAGGTTGCTTCCAAGCCCCAGAATGTCTCATAGGGGGATTTTTACAGGACATGCAATACAGGGGAAGGAAAAAGTGTTATTTACCAGGTTTTACATCCATCCAAGTGATTAGTATGCAAGAGGAAGAGGGACAAAATGCGTTTGGACATCACCAGTAAGTATTACAGTGCATAGTTTTGTGGTAATTGGATGGCTTCAACCGTTACTTCTCGCATAGTTTTGGGGCTCTCACAAACGATGAAGAGAAGAAGAAGAAGAGGGGAAGGAGGGAGAGAGAAAATTAAGAACAAGAATATTTGGTTAATGCTACAGAATGTGTAAAAGACACGCAAACAACCATTAATACATAATTTCCTGCTGAGGGGACATGACCAAAAGGTGATGGGGTTCGTTTCAATGATAATGGAGGAAAACAAGGGAATTAAAAGGGATGAGTAAATAAGTGACAAATAATTTAAGTATACAGTCATAATATACATAAGTATACACTCCATGACGCTTTGTACTAATAAAATGTAAAAAAAATAATTAAAGAATGGGGGCTCATGTGTTGCCCGTACGTCATTTGGGGTCACATCAACATTATTATCATGGGACAAACAAAATCCCAGTCAAACATTGGGATATTTGTATGGACACACTCATCAATAAATACACTGGTTTTCTAAGGCTTTTCGTCACCAAAATACATTTCGAGGACCTTAATCTGGGTAGAAGCACACATTATTATGAGGCTTGTCCAAACGAATGGTTTCCTTTTGATTATCATGATGATCCGTAATTTCTTTTGCTCAACGCCAACGAAAAATGAAGATTGTGTAGAACTCGTTGTGTGGGAAAGCTCTCGGGAGCTTCTGGGGAGGTGGGGCAAAAAATCGGATGGACGTCACTTTGTCAGAGAAAGAAGATTCACCACCTTCTGTGCCAGGAAGGATTTTTTTTTCTTTTAGCGCTGCAAGAAAAACACATGAATACGGGCAAAAGTCCCACCGACCACTTTTTAAAATCCCGGCCACGTGGGATTTTCGCTCGTACTTTGTGTCTCACTTCTCCAAACAGACGACATTTGTGCACAAGAGCTGGAGAGATGTTTGACGAGGTCGTGCAAGGCAGGATCTTCTCCCAATAGGTCCAATCCTCATATGAAGCGTTCGGAGTCAAACCAGCCTGAGTCCCAAAATTTCGAAAATGATTTTTTCATTTCAATTAAACCAATTTAGATTCGTTAAAGTACCCCTGAATTCTTGCGGATCATAGGTACGTCTAACACAGTATAAACTCGCCCTTAAATATGGCTCGTTGCTAAACCAGCCTAAGTCCATCGCGTATTCATTGCCAAACCAGCCTAAGTCCACCCGTCTATATGGGCCTGCGCAAGCCTTTTTATATGCAAATACGCACAAGCGACCTACGCTCTCTGAGCGAGACAAAATAACGAGACTGAAAAGGAAGAACGAGATTGAAGAGAAAGAGCGAGACAGAGGAGAAAGAGTGAGACAAAAGAGCAAGAGCGAGACAGAGGAGAAAGAGTGAGACAAAAGAGCAAGAGCGAGACAGAGGAGAAAGAGTGAGACAAAAGAGCAAGAGCGAGACAAAAGCGCAAGAGTGGGACAAGAGAAAAAAGATATAAAAAGAAAAAACAATAGATAAGACAGAGAGGAAAGGGCGAGACAGAGAGGAAAGGGCGAGACAGAGAGGAAAGAGCGAGACAGAGAGGAAAGGGCGAGACAGAGAGGAAAGAGCGAGACAGAGAGGAAAGGGCGAGACAGAGAGGAAAGGGCGAGACAGAGAGGGAAGAGCGAGACAGAGAGGAAAGAGCGAGACAGAGAGGAAAGAGCGGACTAAGGCCAATGGAATTCATGCCTTAAAATTTGCGATCTTTTGTAAACGAGCTGCACTGGATTTGCAAACATTTGCGCAGTGGTGAGGCTAAACATGGCGGGTATGTCCATGGCAAAACGTTTGATAAATTTGTACAGTTTTTCGCGCATCCTGTAAAATTTGTCCCAATGAACCTATGCTGGTTTGACTCCGAACCTCTCATACATATGTACACCATGTCAGGAGCAGTTTTTCATTTGCGTCAGCCTCAGGCATGCGGCAGACTTTCCTCTTGCTCATCTTCAAAGTGACAGAGTTGCCGTTAAGGTTCAGATGTCAGTGACAGTCTCATGTGAACCCTTTATTTCTCCATTCTCTCCTCTTGCTCCGAATCCCTTCCCGACCTCAGGTACAGTCCTCCAATTCATCTTCTCCTTTCCAAATGTAGAGATCTCCCTTCATTTGTTCACTCTTATTTAGTACTTTTTTTTACATTAGAAACCAGTGTTACATACAAAAATTCTATTGAAATCAGCCTAAATTCCATGATGAGATATATGTAATTCCTTATGGTCAAGATGAAGAGGTGAAGAGAAGATTGTTTGGCTGATTTTCTTTGACAGTTATCTGTGCTGAGGAATGTAGGCCGCGATTGCATTTTTGGGGGTCTGTCGCTTCATTTCTTCTTTTTCTGTCTTCTTCCTCATTGTCGACTTTTTCTTGATTGAGGAAAACATTAAGGAAACTCTTCTTTTTTTAGTGGATGGATGTCTTTGTTTTTTTTATTTCCGCTTTTCCGCCTTTAGAAAAAAAGGGCACACATTCTTACACAAATTCTATTGGACTTTGCACAAATGAACGGATTGCGAGGGTTCCTCCAATAGTTGTTTTAGGAAACTTTAGATGATTTGATTTCCAATCAATTTCATGATGATGGATACCACTGAAACACGAATTAATACATGATTTTTTTTGGAGATACAATTAAAATAAATAAAAATGGATTAAATTTTTTTTCGGACTTATTTCTTGACTATGATGACAGATTCTAACTACGTCTAGTTACTACTTAGGACTTACTACAACTTGTACTACTGCGAGCAACGTCACCATAGGAGAAATAACAGGCTTTTTTACTCTTCGTGTCCCAAAACACAGGGATATAATGTACTCAGAGACTATTGGGCTGCAAAAAGGGGGAAAAATCAGAGAAAAAAAATACATACTTTTGTTACTGTCCTTAATAGTAAAGCGTGTACATGAGGATACGCTCAAGGTATTTTGTAATGTTAGAACACTGTCAAAATGACCTGTAGGTATACATACTTCCCACTATCCCAAGAAAGAAGAAGGCGCACACAATTGCTTTTGGAATTTTTGCACACATGGTCTCACCATCAGTCAGACATCCAGTTTGTACACAAGACACTTCCATCCTCAACTCTCTAAGCCACTTTTTTTACACTTTTCTATATCTACATATTACTCCACAGTCACTGATGGTTCTCTCATTTTTTTGTGTATGCACAACCTCCCTTACCACTCATTATTACTACTGGGGAAGACGTGAGGAAGAGAGAGAGAGAGAGATGGAGAGAAAAATAAAACTTCTGCGACATGTAACAATATTCTTGTCTTCTCTATTTCTTACTCTGCTTCATCTGCTTTTTTTTCCTTGGGAATATCAAATCTGAAAATACACAAGCCACGACGATACAAAAAAAACATTTGTATACACAAATGACGTTTTATATTCCAAGACTATTTAATTGGGAGAAAGAAATACTAGTCAAATATCATGTCCTACATTTATTTTGTAGGAAGTTTTCCTCTTTATAGAGATTATTAGGAGTAGGTAAGAGATTCTGGGGACATTGTGAGGAGGACTAATAGATAATTAGCTGTTCTTACACTCTCACAGCAGTCCATGAATGTTCGTGGAGTCTGGGAGAGAAATCAGGGAGACGGAGAGTGAGAGACGGAGAGGGAGGAGAAGAGAGAGCTGAGGCCGGAATAAATTTGGTGTCGGAAGGGAAACCACATTTAACTAGTGTATTTTCACGGCTTTAATAATCATTGATAGCATCTCCGTTTCTCTTTCCTCTATATTCCCTTTTATCCATGAGCACACAAGGTTATTTGTGACAATAAACTCTCGTACAAGTCCCATGTCCTCCCCCGAATCTGTTATTCTAAGCTTTTTTGTCAATAATGTTGTCACTTCCCCCTCGGGGCATGATCAATTCCTATGATTACATACATCCCATCATTTCAGAGCTGTCCCACAAAATCTCCCTACATCAGCTGTTCTAGTACATGTCATCCTAGAATATGGCAACTGTACTTTTGGGATCACCAGTCTTATGACATAAGACGAGATTATGTTTTTTTTTTTAGCGAATTCGGAAAAAGTCCCTGTGAATAATTATGTAATGAGGAGAGAGAAGAAACACTTTTTTTTCGCCATCATATCTGAATGGCATGGAAACTGTTCAAGTCATAAATTTGAATTCGAGATCAGGAGTTATCACGAAATGACGTAAAGTATTGGATGTTGCTGTTCCAAGCCAGAGATAACGTATCACAAGTCAAGCTTTCGAGGCCAAGGATGCAAGTTCATTTGAATTGGAAGATAATATAATACCGAGTATTTATAAAAACAAAAAAAAAAGGTTTGAAATAATTAAATCGTGCCGGCTCCATTGCTATCATCATTTCGATAGTAAGCTCGTTTTTTAAATGTATAAATTACCCAGGTTTTCGGGGAGAAAATGGTTGCAAAAAAAATTGTTTTTTCTTTCATTTACTAATACATTCCGGGAAAAGGAATTACGGAGTTTATCATCTGCAAGGGAGGAATACCAGCGATTAAAAAGCATTGCTTCAAAGAAGATACATATTACAGGGGATGATTTGGGAAGATTAAAAGTTTGGAAAGAGGTAGATTTGAAAATGGGAGAGAGCTTATTTTCACGGGTTTCTATATCGTTGGAAAAGGGCCGCTGTGAGGAGGAAACTTTTCTCATGGAGCATTTTAGGATCTGACTACTTTGATACATTTTGGAGGACGAGAAAAGTTGGGAAAAGTGAGACATTGGAGAGTTGCAGAGCTCGCGTCTTGACAGTTCCTTTTTTGAATGAGAAGTGTAGGAGGTCAATATTACTAGTCAAAGGCACTTGTAAGTGGGTTATCAGGATGTGATGGAAAAACGTCCATGACTCTCTCTCTCTCTCTTGCTAATCATTCACAAGACTCTCGACGTTCATCTTACTCAATACATTTTCTCTTCCTATCTCTTCTCTCTCTCTCTCTCTCCCATGACACATTCTCCACACAACATGTAGCAACAAGATTACAAGAAGGGACTCTTCATCTCCAAAAGAACAACGTCTGCACAAGGAACGCTCTGTGTCGACATTTAAAATTTAAATTACATTTTAAAACAACCATTGGAATCATGGACAGTGGGGAGAAAATGGATGGGATACGAAACAACTCAATGATGGTCGAATTCCGGCCGAGAAAATGTTTTTTGTGGTCAATAACAATGGGGTGAAAAACAAATATAAGATACTTTCTTGACGACTAAGTTCATGACAAACTCTTCCAATTTCAGAACCAAACAAAAGTACAGCAATAAGACAAATACGGGAGGGTTCGAATACTCATAGTAATATGAGTAATACTGAGATTAATAGGAGAAATTAAAATGGAAAAATTATTAACTACAAAAAATAGTAACTTACCCGAATGGACCATATAGAAGAGTTACAAAGTAAAAACTGGTGGTGTTTAAAATAACTTTGAAGGAGAGCACGAAACCAAACAAGAACGAAAATAACACGGACCCATCGGTCGACAAGCACACCCAGGAACAGTAGCAAACTAACGAGTATTTTTACTTAAGAGTATTTTTAGTAAAGACGATAATATTGATGAGAATAAGCAAACAAACAAACGGGGTAGAGGAGTATATTTTAATAAAACAAAACAACAAATGATTGGATATTTACCAAGAGATTATTCCTGGCTACTTGGGCAAACAAATGGGGAGAAAAAATAATAATTTTTCTCCCCCCCCCTTTTTTCTTGAGTAAACAAATGGGAAATAAACGAAATGTTGAAGCTGGGAATTGAGAGGATGAAAAGTTCCACGGATTTTTGTCACTGCTCACTGAGAACATGAGAGATTAGGAGTGAGGAGACGACGTAGAGAGAGACGAGTCGAGAGAAAACACAGGACGAAGGGAGGAGAAGATTGAAACTGGTGAGGATGATACTTGTGACGGAGTTTTGATCTCTCATGTCAAGTCCACGAGAAAAATGTAATGAAATGTAATCACACGGATTAAAAGTAGTAGCATTTGCAAAAGTCTCCCAAAAAAGAGAGAGAGAGAGAGAGAGACGGAGGAGAGAGAAGTGCTTCTTCACCAACATGATGATGAGGATGAAATAAGTGAGCGAAAAATATTTGTCTGTGAGTTTCTCCCTGTGAATGTGTGGTGGAACGGACTCTGTGAGACAGGTAGTTGCTTTCCTACGGCATTCCGCTATTACTAAGGTATGCAATGTCTAGTGCACTCACGCTGCAACATCATATCTCTCTCTTTATTTCTCTCTCTCTCTCTCTCTCTCTCTCTCTCCATCTCTCTCTCTCCATCTCTCTCTCTCCATCTCTCTCCATCTCTCTCTCTCGTGCTAACTCACCAGTTAGTGGAGTATATAGTAAAGTGAGAGAAAATGCAAACCTGTGGCTTGAGTGAATGAATGACTGGTTGGCTGACGGAGTGAACTGAATGAATGAACCATCATCATTCTTCCTTGCCGCTTTCCTCCTTCTCACCGTATACAACATACATGCGTATACTCACGACTCAACTCTTTATTTTTTTTATATATACCAGAATACTACACAGGTATGAAGAGGTGGAGAAGGGTTCTAGGACGAGAAATTTGGGTTATATCCGCAATGCATGCAGCATCTCTCAATGAAAAAAAAATGAATCCGGCCTACACGTTTTTCCATTACTTACTACTACAATCATATTACTCACTCCTTTGACGACGACCACTACTAGCATACGTTGTACATGTCATATGCACTCTCTCTCTCTCTGTCTCTCTCTCTCTCTCTCTCTCTATCTTCTACTGGCTTTTATAAAGTCCGGCATTTTTTGCAGGACTTGCCAATGTTCATCTTTTTCTCTCTCTCTCTCTCTCTCTCTACCTTTTTGTGTATGATGAAAAAATCTTCTTTCCAAATATACTTTTTCCCTTATGCATCACCCCTGATTCTAAGGGGTATCTTCATGCTCAAGAAGGTGCTCAGTTATTATGACTGCATCCTGCCTAATGTGATAGGAATTCATGTAGGAGGTGTGTACACTTTACATGTAGAGACTGGGCTAAAATTGAGTTATGAAAAACCTTGGCATGTGGCCCCAGTTATTCTTTTCTTTATTATTTTTTTTCGATTTTTTGTAGGATGACTACCAAATAGTCCCAAAGACCCAAATTGTGTATTATAGTGCGCTGACAGAAGATGTTTCATTTCTCTTTTGCATGTTAATACAGGACTCCTCTACAAATATGTACAGGGACGCTCGTCGGAGCTTCCATTATGTGCAGAATGTGTAATCATAAAACAACAATAACGTCTCGTAATCACCTCTAATAATAGAGGAATTATTGGAGCATTCTCTCGACCCTATAATTCGTTCACACTGTCTCCCATTTCTCTCTCTCTCTCTCTCTGTATCAATAAGTCTTATCAAAGGGAGAGAGAGTCTCGATTCTATACAGCTGGATATGAGTCATCACAAATATTTTTTCTCCACAACTGACAACCAGAATCCGTTTTGATGTCCTTATAGGTATGCACTTTGGGCTGCGCTAAAAACTTTTTTCCCCCCAATCCAACCACACAAACTCACAAGTTAAAAGAGACAAAAACATGGTGCTGGAATTTTTATATCCTTTTTTCATCTATAAACTGTATATTGATTTGTTTTATCCATTGCCCCGCCCCTCTCTCTAACTTTTTCCATCCCCACCGGACCTCATGGAAGGAGAACAGCTGACAGCTAAACGAGAATCATCAGAGTACAGCTTAAAACTATCACATGTTTGGACGACAGCTTGCCACTACGGTTCCTTCCACATTTCTGGCCTTGTCGTTCCACGGAGGGGCAGGGAGCGATAGGGAGAGAGAGAGGCAGAGACAGAGAGACAGAGAGACAGAGAGACAGAGAGACAGAGAGACAGAGAGACAGAGAGACA
>JAQGBT010001618.1:0-30216 GCA_034698585.1 Disparrhopalites patrizii | reverse complement strand
CGATCAACACCAATAAATAATGCGGAACATTTAGCTATGAGACAATTTGCGTAATTTCTCCTTTCCCCCCATAAAATATTATCTGTTGTGGTAAATGCATGCAAAAAATAGGAGAGATTAGGAGTTGCAAAGTAAGGGATAATTTAAATATATGAGTCTGTTTGGAGTTTACTAAGCCATAATTCATTGGTTCAAGTGATGCCTTACGGTAAAAGATGTTTGGATTGACTCAATCAGTAAATTTTTATCAGGGGTTCAATATAGTAAGCTAAAATTTAGCGTACAAAAAAAAATGTTTTGAGAGAAACTGTCATTCATACCGTACTGTTGTTGTGCCCAATCACGAGCCGGGACAGGTGCAACGGAGATGATAATCACACGACGGAAATGGTGGCTCGTGAAAAGGGCCCCACTTTTTCATCTCCTCCTCCAATCTATTGTCGTGAATACCCTTTTTCCCCTGTCTATTGCCAGTTACTACATTAGATCTTAAACTAAATTCTATATCATTTCACTTTCATCCCAGGCCAATATAGAGTGCTTTCATATCTTCCTTTTTTTTTTCGTCTCCCCATAACGCATGTTCCTCTGTGTGTTTAGCTTCTTGCAAAGTATCTTTGAAAGGGTGAAAACAGAGCACTAGAGATATGCTAGAAAAGGGAGAAAAAGACTTGGGGACGAGTGAGTTTTGCTCTTGATAAATCTTGATAATCACCATGTGAAGAGGAGAAAACTCAATGAAATGCATATTATAGGAAGTATATCTATATTTTCTTTATAAGCCGTAACCTTTTCTATATGCATAGCAATGTGCATAGGATGAGTGAGAGTTGTGAGGAAAAGTGCTGTACGATGTGTGCATGTAAATAATCTGTATGTCCCAATAAAATATCCACACGTCCAAATCACTATATGAGAAAGGTTTCAAAAAAAAATGTTCTAACAGACCCAGCACGGATAATTTCTACACTATCAAAATAAAAGTGCCTCAAAGCTATGCATGAATAAATAAATCATAATTAAATGCAGCTTGATACTACACACCTACATCAAGGAAGTATGTAGTGGTGTTAATATTAAAAAAAAAACAATGTTGGCATAAGTATACAAAAATTCCCCCTTTTTCAAAAGACATGTCTATATAGTATATTTGGATCATTGAACTTTTCCGTAATGGACATAGACTGTAATATAGTCCATGAGTAACATAAAAAATAAATAGTTCAACCATCTTTGATTATTTCCTTGGTTCTTTTGTGTCAGATATTATTATCTCCTTATACGAAAATGTCTGATTTTATCATCCACGTTATATTTGACAGCACTTGTGCTGTTAATGTAATATTTCCTATTGGGATGAGTCATTTGTACAATGGTGTACAGGGGGGGGACGAGTCGGTTAAGTCAGACTGCATTTAATTGTTGTTGTGATACACTATATAAAAGCATCTAAAGGGAACAGCGAGTCTCATCATCCAATGATCCCGTAAATGCCCTCAAACTAAAAAATTTGATGCACGCACACATTATTATGAATCTCTTTAGTTTCGTAAAAAAAAGTCTTTTCAGTCACAACTCTGCCCATAGTGTTACTTACCAACCATTCCCATTTTCGTAGGATTGTTACCACAGGGAAGGCACTGTACCAAGTAGTTTATAGGATGTATAGGGAAGAGTACAAAATATTAATTATGACTGGCGAGGCACGCTGTCAAGGAAGGTGAAGGGACATCCACTGTGACACTGAAGGGGATTCTCCACACAAAAACACAAAACATTCTTGTCATTATGCAACCTCATACATCTTTTGTATTTGTGGGCAAATATGGCGTTTATAGACGGATTATGTAATTTTCCTTTTCTTCTCCACCTGTATTATAACAGACATTTTAAACATAAATGTCCATCCTAAAAAAAATAGAGGAACGTGGCTTTACACGCAAACTCTTTTTTTTTTTTTTGCACAATGTTCCTCTAAAAAAAATAGACTGCGCGGGTTAATTTAGTGACCAAAATATATATGCACATGCAAAAGAAGGCTTCCGTGAGCTCATGCATTACTGACAGGGACGGTGCAGGCAGTTAATTTGCGTAAAAAGTAATGTGAGATAATTTTTTTGCCTAATTAGAGAACTCCTTTTTTCTTTGGTATGTCTGCTAAATGCTACTAACAATAATAATGTATTTTTTTGCGACGGAGGAAACTACTTCATTAACAGCAAATTGTGGAATGGCACTCGTCTTCATTAGAAATGAGAGCTCGAATGGAAATGCATTGTATTTGAGGTGTGGACACTCAAAGGGAAAGGGTTGTGGCGGTAGATTTTAGAGAGTAAATAATACGAAAAAGAGTCCGAGAATTTTTTTTTTTTTTGGAAGAGAAAGATCATGATTAAGCCCTGTAGTCCTTGGACCAGAGAATCCGAATTGGAGAAGGGTGATTCAATCCACATAGAATTGGTTTTGTGCATTACATAAGTCCTTAATACTATACTAAAGTTACTCCTTAATATTCACCTTCATTAATTGCCGAAAGGTTTGATCAGCACTCTAGTAGTCTAAAATAATGCAAATGCACCGCATATGATTAAATTGTAATTACAATAATTATAATTACTACTACTCGCTTCAACAAGCGCCAATTGCAGTGACAATGATATCCAAATGTATATCAATTTGTTAATGTATTTATTAATGACTGTTTTTTTTGTTTCTTTTTGTTGTTGTCCCTTGAATTGAAAATACACAGCCGGTCAATCAAGAGTTGAAGCAATTGCTGCGGCCGACCCTGCTGGTGAAGTACGATCTCCCGTCTACGTCCAATCACGACCGGTTTACACCAAGCCCGCTCCACCAAAACCGAAAGTAGTTTTGCCCAAATTGCCCACATCCATTGCCACGTCCCAGGGGAAGAATGGGAAGGTCACGGATCCCAACTTGGTTACACAGACAGTGTACGGATTCTTGGATTTCGTCACGACAATTGGGAACACTGTGATGGTTTTTACTCCGCAAACGAAAAAAGGTATTTTACCAAATACATTTAGACATCGGCGGATTTATCACGTAATAATAATACTTACGTTTACATTAAAATAATCACTTTCTCAATGCAGGAAATTATTGGGACTGTCCCTTCTGCGAAAGATTTGTTTTTAGATATATGAGAAAGTTCTTAGTTAGTAGAATTGAGGCTTTTTAAGACCTTTTTTTTTGCCACACATTATATATGAAAGGAAGAATTTACCTCAAAAATCACTTCCTTGTAAATCCCTTGCGGTGTCAGATAAATCAGATTATCTGTATACCCAGAGATTATCTATCTCCTAATAATATAAGCTATGACAAACACAATGGCTCTTGGACTAAAAGGAGGATATTTTGTACTTTCACAGATTTTTTTCTATTCTATTTTGGAAGTGACGTGTGATGTAGCAATGTTTTCACGTGCCGTTAAAAATTTCAGTTTTTTTTCAATTGCCATTCATTTTTACGGTACAGTTGGCATGAAGCACATATGTTCTGTAGGGAAAGACGGAATAGTTTACTCCGATGATAGTGACATGAGGACCGCCTTCCTTGTCTTACTTCCTCATCATCAAACAACGTCATAAACTCTTATTATTAGTAGCTTTGCACAACCAAGATAAAAAAAAAAAGCCCAAAAAGGGAACTCGTCACGTTACGAATCCTCAAATATATTTTGACTTGCCTTGCACGAATTATTTCGGCATCAACAAATAAATAAACCCATTTTTACTTTTCGATATCGGCACACTTATTGGTCGGATACAAAAATATTATGTAGGTTGCGTGGTAATCCTCTAAATAAGGATTAATTTGGCACTTGTAAGTTTTGCAAGCTCTGAGAACAGTATTGGGTCATTAGAAATGGACTCAACAGTCTGTAAGAAAACGATTTCTTGCAGTCTCTTCAATTAGTAACGTTTTTATGTCCAGCCCAAAAAATGTTGGCATTAATTTGGTCCGTAAAATGTGCAGTTTGAATCCAGAGCATGGGATATTCTAACACATTGGAAATATCTGTAGTCAAATTCTGCATATTTATAGCGGTATTTGCAACACGAAAAAAAACGAGTTTGTCTGCTACATTTCCCTCCATTCTTGCCTCATCTGTAGGGGTGGCAGAGATGAGACGATAGACGTGCCAATGAAAGTGCACCGGCAGCCATGACCACGACTACACACAAGTCAAGATGGAAGTAATTAGGTTGTAATTTGAATGAAAGTATTGCAAAGGAGGGATTGCTTATTTTCGTCACAAAAACATAATACTTTTTTTTCCATTTGCGGAAATTATTAATTTTTCCACTCAATTTCTATACATTTAGGGTCGTTTGAGGTGCTGAATAATAATTATTCAAATATTTTTTTTTACATGGGAAGATACCTTTCATAATTAAACATGTTTCCCTCAATTTGTGGTCTGTCATAAGATAATTTTAGTGGGGGAGACACGTATATAGAAAAAAAAATTGACTGCAAAAAGAAGGCGTTGTTATTTCATATTCTCCACCTGACAAAGGAGAAATTGCTACACCGGCAACTAATTGTGTGTGCCGTGAAAAGTTATCATTATCACAATATGTAAAACAAAAAACAAAAAGATTGAGAATGTCATAAAATATCGTGTTATGACTGGGGGAAAAAACAATTTGCTAATTGACTTTCATATGAATATATAGCCGAAGTTATCCAGCCCATTTCGTCCTCTTCTGTGATAAGTTCTACGGTGAATATCGAGCCAAGTGTACAAGTCATCCCAAGTTCGGTGGTGGAAGTGATGGCGGAGAAATCCAGTTTGGTTGTCTCCAGTCCTTCCTCCAGCACACCCGCACCACCTCCAGCCAGACAGCCGAAACTCATCCCCATGGATGATGCCATGGTGCCTTTGATCGAGTCCTCCGAATATGAGCCATACATCCCCGCCTCCACCGCCCCCACCAGCAATATCCGGACCAGCTCTTTGGACTTGGAATTTGTCAATCTCATGTCCGAAAGTCTCCTTCAAGAGCCCGAACAAGATCATACGGCCGAGAGCTCATTCTTGTCCTCCGTCTACGAGCCTTTGAATGCGGAGCCATTGCCATCTTTGGTCACCCCGGAAGTTCAGGTATTTTAAAATAAAATTAAAAAAAAAAATCCAGATGCTCCTGTCTCTATACTTACCATTTATATATTACAAATGCGTTTAGAAGCTAAAATGTGTACATTACCAGCAAACGTTGATAAGCCACGCGGTCGTGGGCGAATATTTTGAAATGCGTTAACCATATAATCATTATTACAAATTACCTTTTTTTTAATGAAACATCCATTCATAAACACAGCTTGGTTATGCGGAACCCCCGTTGGTTGTAGCAGCAAATTATCACACAAATAATATATATATTTTTTGCCAACTCTTTGCTACAGACTGACACATGGGCACAATAAAATGATCATCATTGAGCGTGTAATTACATAGTATTTTTGTTTCTCCTCACACAAAAAGTATCTCCATAGTCGTGTGGCAATCCAAATGTGTTGACTGTTTGATGAGCAATATTTTTCATGTTACACGTGTTGTTAATTTTTCGGGAAACCTTTAACTCTTTCTCTCATACTATAATAATAGTTAAATTATGGGCCTCTGCAATTAAAATTCACTTCATACGCAATTGATTATCCCATCGTGTCATCGGTGCGTGCATCTTTGTTCATTTAACAACAATTATTCTTAACAAACTACAAAAAAATTGAGATGGGAGTATATGGGAGGAATGTAAACGAACAGGTGTAATAATGTTATAGGGAAGGATGGGGAATATCATGTGTAGGAACAAGGTATACATTTTTATTAATGATCAACGTCAGTATCCTCATCCTTTTTTCTTCTTCTTTTTTTTTTTTTGTGGCTGTATATTTAGTAGGAATAGCCAACTAACATGCAGTTCATGCACTTTGAGCTTTCTCGTATAACCTGCAACCAGCAATGAGACTGTACAATATGCACAGAAGGCTCTGCAGAAGATTTGTATGCTCAACACGTGCCCAAACAATTTCATCATATGCATTCCCACAATTATACACTTTAACGGAGATTCCATCTTTGCAGTCTTGAAGAGAGAAACATTTTTTCAAATGCAATATTCACTACCAATATAAATTCATCGGAATAGAAAGACCAGAAAACAGTAGAAAATATGCAAAATATACAGTCCATTTAATCTTCTCGCGGGGTTCAAAATCAAATGTTGAAAATTCCCGAAAGTCAATAAAACGGCTCTACCATTGGTTGGCCGGTAGCCAGTACTTAATTAATAATATTGCAAAACTTACTCTTTTTCTACTGAATACGTTTGAAATTTGCTGGTAAGATTTTTTTACGATTTTTTCAGGTTGTTTTACTTTACATAAAGTAGGCATAATACACACGGCACAGCACAAATTACCTGGATAAATCCTGTGGGTTGCGTGTCACGTGGATTGACAGAGTAAATTAGTCAGGAAAGACTTCCATCGGTTGACGGCAACATTCCAAATTTTTTATGTTGGTGTCAAAACCAGTACGTTCACAAAATTTTGATAATGGCTGAAAACGCCTATGATATGGTAAATTTAGACAGTTATACAACCGCAGGTTATTTGTCCCACCAGAAGGATTATCTCCCTTCATCCCATAATCACTATTTACAATTCGTGGTGTGGCAAATATGTACTTGCATCCTTGCATCACTACGCGTATAAATTAGAATTTGTTTTCCACAAAATTTCTGCAGTTTAATAACTGTTTTGCAAAAAAAATGCCTTCTATTTACGTTGATCAGATACGTGCTAGCCAATTTCGTTTTACAAATAAATTCATACTCACATGGCTGAATCTCCTACTTTATGTATTTCTTCCGAAAAAGATAACAGTCATAAAGTATACCTCATTAGTGATAGTTTGTTGCACAAGTGTGACTTCTGCGGTATTAATATTTTGTTGAGCTCCTTTGGAAATATTAATCAATTGTTGATCTTTGACATTGCCCCTTGAGTCCCCAGTATTCCCCCGGTCGCCTCTGAGCCGCCCAATCAAATGTCAATATATAGCCAAAAGGTGTGAACATTCTGGCTATGCCATAATGAGTTATGACCTGACAATTACGACCTGGCGACCCGTGTCGACACATTTACTAACAAAAGATCCCGTCTTTGATATGACCAATCACAAATGTAGTTGTGTGTGGATTGACCAAATGACTTGCCGTAAGAATGGGGCAGTATGACGAAGAAAAATTGCCGTGAAAAAATTTAATTAGTTCTTTTTAATTAGTGTACTAGTAGAAACGGTGGACGACGAGTGACTGCATTATCAACCATTAAATTTATGGCATTTCAAATGACCTCACCCTCTGATGCGGTCACGCTGACAGGTACATTAAAACAAGCTTATTGCAGCATCTTGTTTTTTTTCTCCCTTGCAATAAAAGAAGATTAAATGAAGAATTCCCCCGTCATTATATTTCAATGCAGGGTGGATTAATGGACCTGAGTCCAAAGGGTATATTGATGTGGGGACGTAAATAAAGCAAATTAGTCACTTTAAATTTGTTTTGCCTGGTGTTGACATGACTGTAAAAATTTCTACGAAATTTGGACGCCTAGGCAAACGATGAACGGAGAAGTCAAGTCTTTGGCATGGCACTAGATGGCAGCCATTGTTCGTTGAATTCCATTGCAAACACCTTCCAAAAATTGCATTTGCATTGATATAATGGTGCTGACTTCTCTAATTCTTCTTTTACGCATTTTTAACGAGGCGTAATAGCACAAGCACGTTTGCTGGTAAATAGTGTATGGGATTAAAAATTATCTAAATATTTTCATTTACATAAGTTACGATAAGTATATGGGAGTTTTTTGAAATTAGAATAATGTGTTTGATTTCACAAAATCTGTTTACGAGCTTTATACACTATATAAATTATTACTAGATAAATACACATATTATATTTACATTGTATGTATATGTCATATTTTTGCAGGTCCGAACTCTTGTAAATGTGGTTACGGGAGAGGTTAAATCCTCCTCGGACCCCCCACCAACTCCATCCAAAGGATTCACGTTGAAATTCTCCAAAGTTACCCCCACCATCGTCTTGGCCTCATCCAAATTTGCCCCTCCAAAGCCCAAAGCTCTCCCTGTGCCCAGGCAAGAGGACCAACCCACAGGAGTCCTCAATCAAATTTTTGACACCAAAGTCAATGATGGCGTGACGACGGTGCACGAGACGAAAATCATTGGGACCTACATCGGTAATCAATATGCTCAGCTCGTGGAGTCCAGCTCCACCATTCTGCCCGTGGTGACTCCCTCCAGGGCACCATCCATCCCCTCACCGCCCAAATTGAAAATTGCCAAGCCACAAACGCTTCACATCGTCGAGAAATCCTCCGCCGTCGTGAGCATCCCCGTCACTCCGGAACCAACCTCGGAAGCACCTGGAAGCCATGATGTTCAAACGGAAAAATCCGTTAGTTCCAGCTCCAATGACTTTGAAGATGATGAGCAATTCAGTAAGTTATATTACCGAAAAATATATATTGCTATCCCTGATTTTATTACGTTAAGAATTGAATGGAAATTTAATACCCAATATATCTGGTATAGCCGAAGAAGACAGCCAAGACAGTGACATTTATGCGGATCCATCTTCAACATTTGTGGTGGAGCCCACACCGACGGCCTCCGAAGAGCAGACCTTGTACGTCCTTCCCCAGAAGGAGCCCAAAGCGGAATTGTACGTTTCTCCAGTGCCCAACAACAATGCTTACTCCAGACAGCCACAATTCTTCGTCGATGTTTCTCCAGCCAAATCCTTTGACTTCATCGTGACGGCCACTCCCACCCGAAAACAATTCAGACAATTATCTGGAAAGCCCAGCAACAGCAGATTCTCGCAACGATTCAGCAACAGGTACTAGAAATCGCTTATAGGAGAGTTTTTATTTTTCTGAGGACATCTTAGATAAGGTTATAAGAGCACAAAATACATGTTTTTCACTGAACTGCCATTCTGTAGATCACGTCAGAGAGACATTTTCGGGTAAGAAATGAAAATCCTGGGCATTCTGAGAAAAATCGGGGTTCTCGTTCTCATTGAGCGGGTGCCCGGACCGTTTCTATGCCTGCGGATCCAAATTTGAATTTTCTGGCGCGAACATAGTAGTACAAAATTGTAGATTGAGAGATAGAGACATTCTACATTCAGATTGCTGTTTGTCTATTGGCAGTTCGTCATTGTTTACTTCTGCGCCCAGATTACTATATCCATGATTTGGAAGCTTGGTAATACAAAACGCTTGCAGGATAATATTGATGTTGTTTTTTTTGGAAATAGACGTTAGATTTATATAGTGTGTAATGTTTTTTTTTTTTAAATCAGCAGGGGACAGTCTTCATCCACTGAATCTAATGAATTGGCCGTAGCATCCCAACAATCCGTGGAGACTTTGCCTGAGGAAAATGCGAGTCGATCCAGATCACCAGGACGCTTCCGATCCCGCAATCGTTCCGGAGGTAGAGGAAGTAGCGAGGCTGAGATTTTGCCGACGGTGACTTACAGCAAAACAATTTCTGCCACTCCCAGTCGTCGTTTTAGCCCCAGCAGTCGTGGACGAAATGGGAAATTTACCCCCGACAAAAGTTACCAAGAGCCCGTGACCTTCAAGACTGCCCAAAGTGGGCGTGGATTCGGATCCAGCTCCGTCCGCCAAATTTTGCCGACCTCATCCACCTCCATCTACAGATTCAAATTGAACCGACCCACAGGACGTTGGAGGTTCAAGCCATCTCCCAAGCCTAAGGTGAACATCATCAAAACGAAGGAGGAGCAGGATGAATTGACGACACAGGCCAGTAGTAACAGTCAAGCGGCTGCTCAACCCCTTTTGGGTCAACAGCCCAACGGACCCGTGTACTTGCAAGCCTTGGGTGACAATGGAGAGATCCAAAATCTGGAAGAAAGCCGGACGGAATCCAATGAATTGGTCCAGGACTCGGAACCCGAACTCGTGCCCCAAACCATTCGAGTGGCCACCATTACCCCCACGGAATTCTCGGATTTGGATAAATACCTGGAAATTGCTACCATTAAATCTCCTTTTGTATTCCAAGCTGGCAATGTCAAAAATACCCGCTACATCACTCTCACCAAGACTTTTACCAAGGAGCACATCCAACCCACACAAGCCTCTGTTGCTGAAGCTACTCTGGAGAACATTTTAGCTACCAGACCACCCTATGAAAAGATTCTGGAAGGATCCAGTGATGTGGCCACTCTTCCCGTTATTGTTCTGGGTGGAGATCAGGCTACACCTCCGTTAGAAACGGTCACCCAAACTTTCAGCACAACTCAGGTCAGACAGTGGAACAGTTTTTTACGTTTTTAACTATGTGATAATACTCAAATGTTTGTTATTAGTATATGTATATAGATTTATTAATCACCTACAATGTTTGATTTTCTTAGGTCATGTTGAAAACAAGCATCCTTCCCGTTCTATATGATGGAGTAACCACCCTGTACACCTTGACCCAATCCTACTTTGTCACCCGTTTGGTTACGGCTCACAAAACAATTCCCCCAGTGGAACTCTTCCAATTCGTGCCCACCAAATCTCTTAATGAATTCAATACCGCTTTGCAGGTGCGTGATTATTTATTTCGTTTTCATTCTTGGTGTATAGGAAATGTAAAATTTGAACTTTGTTGAGAAGTTGATTACAAACCCACAGAATGATATTATTATGAATGATAGAAGATCATGACTAATATGATGATTTTAGAATATTATTATGAATGATAGAAGACTATGATTCTTATGATGATATTAGAATGATATTATTATGAATGATAGAAGATTGCGATTATTATGATGCTATTAGAATTATATTATAATGGTAAGATATGACAGAATAATTAGGATGATTTACTTTAATTTGGTGCTCTTAATGGATTGTTTAGGAAGCTGGATCTGAAAACCGTGAGCATTTGCTAGCCAGTGAATCGGAGGCGGATGAGAATGACACAAATTATGAACACATTTTGGCTCCACCAGATGTAAACTTTTGTTTGTTTTAATATGATTGACCTTTTGCAAGAGAAATGTGGTACCTGACAGTGAACTAATGCATGACCTTTTTGGATGACTCATGTGCGTAGGAGCTTACATCCGTCGGTTCTGACTTTGACCCAAGTTCCATGGACGATAAAATCCCAAAAGCAGGCGGTCCTGGCCAAGCTGGGAAAGGGAAGAGTTTGAGCGCATTTCCAGCGAAGCCGAAAGGTGCGGAAGGAGCTCCTAGGGGCATCCCCGGACTCCCGGGTGACCTTTCTGGTTTGACTCCGGAACAAATTGCCATCCTGAGGTACTTCAATCAGGCTCCACCCACAGGAAACGGTTTCTTCCCTCAAGGATTGCTCCCCTCACATCCTCAATTTGAACTGACGTCTTCACCCGTCGTTGTTGACACAATAACCACATTGGTGGAGACGAAAACGTTGAGAATTCTGTTTGGAGCCAAACCCACTCACACCACATTGTATCAGACGAAGGTGGTTCCGACCAAGATGACCACCTACGTCACCACTTCCGTTCCTGTCAAACCGACTGCTGCCATACCTAATTTCTTTCAAGCTGCTCCCTTCCCCTTAGCCTACGTGGGCTAAGAATTCACGTATCTCCATATTAATAATGCATTATTTTTATTTCCCTTTCTCTCTCTCTCCTCTCTTTCTTTTTTTTTCCAACAACCAAAACAAGTTCTACCGTGACTTGACAATATCAACATGTAATAATAATAATTTTAAATCTGTGTAAATTGTACATATTGTAATTATTTTTTTTTGGAGTGCTTGATTGAATGTTACAACTTCGTTGTCGAAACTTCGGGACCTTCATCACTGTCTTGCTGGTTGAATAAATGAATCTCCACATTTGTGTTGAATGAAAGCGACTGCTCATGTAAGTCAAGATAATATAAATCAAATTTATACTTATTGATTGTATAGGTTTAATTAGCTCAAACCGACAATTATTATAGCATGGCAGATTTTTTTGGTGTAAATGTTTTTTTTTGAATGATTGTGCATGTCCTATATACTACAATTTTAAAAAAGAAACAAACTTATCCCTTAAACAATTCCAGTGAACCCTAACAAAAACAACACAAATGTAAACTTATACGTGAAACGAAAATGTCAAAATAATGGTACTTTTTTAAGGAAATAAATGGTGGCGAAGTATAGATGACAACATTTTAATGTAAGGAACTTTCTACGTACAATTATTTTCTCTAATTTCTAATGCATTTTTTCATCATCCTTAATTCATCTTTTAACTCTTCTACACCCGTAACAAAATGTTTCCTTCACAAACTGGACTCCTGCATTGGTACTAACTTATTCTCTGGTGTCGTGACAAAAATTTTGAAACCCACCTGTTTCACCCGATTTCGAATGACATTGGTATCATCGTAGTCCTTATCCAGAGCAGCACCAGCAGATACGTAGCCATGCTCCTCTGAAAGTGATAATGAAAATCCGGGTTTTTCCAGTTGAATCTTTTTTTTTTTCAAAATGAATTCCAGAAAATAAACTCCGGCAAACTAAAAATCCTTCCAGAATTACTGGACATTCCCTACCTTTTAGAATAGACTTGGGAGTATCCGAATCCAGTAGTTCATCATCGCTGTCCAGCAGCGCCGCCTCTCCATAGACATTCTCATTATGATCTAAATGAGTTAATTCCATCGCTCCCGTTAAGTTCGTGTGGACATCCTCTCGGCCCTTGTCCTTCGCCTTTGCCTTCCAGATAACCATCCGTTTTTCGTTGATCGTCCTTAAGAGCTTAAAGAGGTACAATATTGAGAGACACTGTGAAGAAACATCAAAATTTCGTATAGCTTTTTTTAGTTTTGTTTTTATATGGAATATTCTCCGGTTCATATGACATGTTCCAAGGATGTGACTCTCCCAATATAGCTACTCACGTGAAGAATAATGGACAAAATTGAGAGTCCCACTTGGGGCATCATAAAATAGGTGGTGTAGAATTCCAGTCCCTTTTTGCAACTGCCATGCGGGAGGCATTCCATCACGAACCAAGGCTGCAAAGGGTTCTCCGTTGCTATCACATCTGACTCATTGTACAAGTAGCTGGCCGTACAGATGGCAACAATTTCCAACAACATTGCAACGAAGGTAAGTCCTATTCCCTGTAGGCATCAAATTAATCAGGAAATTCAATACAAACAAAGATGTTTCGGTGATCCGAGATTGCTTTTTTTTTTCTCTTGCAAGATCAATGATCCAGATTACAAAAGGGAGGGAGACGCAAAAGAGTTGTAACATACAAGATAAAGCGGCTTCACAAGCTTCCAGTTTGCTGCAAAGATGTCATAGCCAGCTACAACGATCTGGATGATTCCTGTTGCCACTATCAAATCACAGATAGATTGTACCTAAACCAAAAAAAAGACAACCTGATTTTTCATTACAATGTTGGAAGTTTTATTGTGTAGGAAGACATTATTGTAGGGATTTTGGTATTTCCGAATTAAATTCTCTCTGACACTCAATGCAAATATTGTAGGTAGAAAAAATGTGGATTGTTCACCTGCGAGAAATATTGAACTTTCGTAATTCTAAGGATGGGTCTTGAGGCCACAGACAAGCCAAAATTAGTCCCACCGATAGCCTACATATTGTGAATTTAAATTATTACAAAACAAATTTCCAATTCGATTTCAATTCAATTGAAGGATCTATTAGATGAACGGATTGGTATTGGAGAAAAATTAATTAAATTGTGTTCTTACAACAACGACAACATTGATTAAGACGACGGCCCATTGCAGCGAGCGAAAACGTTCCGCAAATGCACTATTCATTTCGTGACCTCTCCCTTACGGGGGACGGCAACTGCGATTTTAGATGATCGCAATTAGTCCTAATTCTTGTCAATAGACAATGGGGACGAGAGAGGTAAAACACATTTTTTCAAAGTGTCACAACATGAGCGAGTGTTCAGGCGAAAGCGCCCTGGAACTTACTAATAATGATCTTTTAACGAGGCAATATGTTCCTTATCATCTCTCCATTCCCATGTTTTAGCTACTTTTCTTACTTCTATACTTACTTTTACTACTCCTTGAATATTCATGTGGGTACGCATTCCCATACCGTAGCGTTCTAATTTGCCTTCGGCACAACATGTTAAAACCTATGTAATATAGTGATAGTAATATACATATAAGGAAGTGATAAGCAAAAAAAAACACTGACAAAGACATTCAAAACGATATACAAAACTTCTCCAGCTCCTAAGATAAGCAGTTGCGTAGGAACCATAAGACAGTGTGGACTGAAGAATTTTGATATTTTCAAAAAAGAAATTACTAATTTATTTTTACGCATTGTTTACCCTTGCCATAATGCCAGGATGTGAAAAAGCCACTTCTAGGCGGCGATACTACATGCGTAATATAAAATAATGTGGAAAGTGGAAACCGCTTCTGTGAATTTGCTTGCGAAAAATATAGCAGTACTAATACGCCCAGTCGAGGTCGTGCTTCATCCATGAAAAGTTATTGGATTAGTGTATAACAAAGGTTTTTTTTTGGAAAATCTGGCAATAAAACGCTATACTCTTCCACGCTTTACATCTATACATCCAGGATTGCCCCACTCCACCGGGGCGAAACGTTTATATAGAAATTATGTCATTCTGGTCCGTTATTGAATTCTTTGTGGTGGAATAACTTCCCTTATCTTCCCTTTGATTATGACCAAGGACCTGCAAAAAAAAAAAAAACAGGTAAGCCATTTTGGAATGATGTATCTATTAATATGAGTAGAGAATGAGAGAGAGAAGCGACACAATTTGTGAGTAACCTCAATAAGTGGGTGTTATCTCTGCTCCGGTACGTTCTTATCAGCTCAACGAGAGCGGAGTTTATCAAAGCGATTAGGGCTACGTTCCATTTCATGCCCCGTGATTAGTAACTCTTTGAGTCAGGACAACGCTTTTATCTCATTTCTCTCATTCTCTTTTGCACCGTCTCCATGTTTGGCTTTTGTGTAACTAAATCATTTATTTAAATAAAAAAAAGAAGATACCTCGAGTCAACACTCCAAGAGCTGAGAGATAGGGACGAGGTTGCAAATTGACGCCTATCCTTGTTTTTTTTCGGCCTGTGATTAATACTGTATAGTGTTTCCATTGTGCTCAGTGCTGTGTGAGAGTGAATTCTAGAAAGTTTTTTTATTTTTTTGGGGCCCCCCAAAAAAAACTTAATTTGTTGGAAATTTTGTAAAGGAAAGACAGTGAACGCTAAGCAAAGATGGGGACTGGGAAAGCATCTTCTTCAATATGCTTAAAATTCACCGTCACGTTCATTAACGTGCTTTGTGGGGTAAGCCATAGTTGTTTTTCTTCCATTAGATAAGCCCTTTTTATTACGACCATTTTTTGTATTCGAAATATCGTCATTTGGTCCTATCGTTGATGGGAATGTGATCCTGGTAATTAGTAAATTCAATATTTTAAAATGAAAATGAGTTGAGTCCCAATTTATATTTACTATTGACGGGGGAATATTAAGAAGTTCCCCATGTAATACCAAGTATATTGAGTCAACTCTCCAAGGAATTACACATCATATTTGGAGGAATCGAAATGTAACTGAAAGGGATGGATCCACTTATTTCGGGGATGATGGTGAATCATGGCTTAAGTGGTTTAATTACTGGATTATTTCCACAGATTTTGGGAGCATTAATTCTTGCTCTGGCAGTATGGATGAGATTTGAAGGGGAGGTTCGGGATTGGGTGCAAGATCTGGGGATGTATCAGTACTGGAATGGTTTGTACATCCTCATGGCCGCCGGTATCATCATCCTCTTCATCTCCTTCTGTGGCTGCGTGGGAGCCATGAGTGACAATGCCTGTCTTTTGGCAACGGTAGGTCTCGTCTCCATTGTTTAGTATAAAGCTCCTAATCATATTTTTCCTCATAATATTTTTTCTAATCATATTTTTCCTCATAATATTTTTTCTAATAATATTTTTCCCCGTAATATTTTTTCTAATAATATTTTCCCTCATAATATTTTTTCTAATAATATTTTCCCTAATAATATTTGGGCCCGTAATTACTATTTTTGGGAATATTTTGATGACTGTCCATTTCCACCGTTGTAGTAGTAGTACTTTTGTCAATTCTCAGTGACTCATTAGGTCCAAGTACAAGGCAAACGGTTCAGGAAGTTTCCTCAGGTAATTACAATGACGGATACAAAACGTATGAGGTTGGAGTGTAGACTTATGTGTACATTACATACATAATGTGTGTACCTGGCCATGAGTGGTACTTCCGTTGTCTCATTCCCGTTGCCTCGTCTATATCAGTCACACCTCATGACTCATTCGGTCATCCATGAATTTCATCTCCATCATATTACATGCGGATATCCTCTTTCTTTGACGACGGTGATGTGTGCTCACAAATATCTACGTGGATATATACATATAGGCATGCATATCTATGTGAGTTCTTCCAGGGGATTGTGTGGCGAAAACAAGGACTTTTATCAGTAGGACTTTTTATCATATCTTCTTCCGAAAACATAGGCAACTCTTGAACTATCACATTCGTCATCGTATATACTTTTTTTATGCCTTGTTAGTATTTCATATTTACGCCTGCCTGTGTCAAGTTAAAAACTTTCAACGTGAATGCGATCCTCACCTGCGTGGGTTTTAATCTGAGCCTTATGTAGCCCATATCATTTGCAGTATAACGTTAAAAGATTCAATTAGTCCCAGAACACTTTGTTCAGGTATAATTCCATACTACAAAAAAAAAAAACTTTTGGGTTGGAAGGAAAAGTATAATGCCGTCAAGTTTTCCCTGGAATTTTGGAGGTAATTATTTTTATGTCCAGGATTTGCGGATTGTCTTGTATTTCTCAGTTCGGGAAATCATAATCCGCCTTTTATCATCCTACAGGGGAAATATACATGTAGATGTACTCATTTGTAAATGGCTTATGAACTTTCCTCTTTCCCTCTTACTCCATTCCTTTGAAACTGGGGATTTTCTCAGGTAATATGAAATGTTGTTAGAGAGAGAAAGGGAGAGCGAATTGGGGCTTATTTATAGAACTATTTTTTACCTTTTGCTTTTTGAACTTTCTTCTCTTACAATTTAATCAACTCCCTCCCACGCGGAGCCTTGTAACCTGAGGCAGCTGGGGTGGCTTTCATCTAGAAATGCTGATAAATTAGTGCCATAGAGTCTACGTAAATCCCTAAGAATAATAATACTGAGGCTAAAGAGGAGGCTGGACCCGGAGGATAATGAAGTTACTCATCGTCAGTACTGTACACCCATATGTGCATATATACATACATATATGTACGTGTTCCAAGCTAATTGTAAGCTCTGTCTCTTCACCCTTTTCTGCCAGGATACTATAGCATCTGTCCAGGTAATATTAGAGCATTGAAGACGTCAGCACATGTGGTTTTGGCGAATGTTAAACTTTCGCTTTTAGAGAGATTTTTGTAATTGCAATAGCTCTGTTGTCAAGTCACAAACAGCGGTACATTCATTTTCTATGAAGGTTTTAGAGTCATACCAGCCTAAGTCCGTTCGAGTAAATTTTACAGGAAGAACGAAAAACTGCGGCGGAGGCAAAACTTTTAGAATTGCCCTTTTTTTTTGAGAAATAACTACTATAATTAGACCCACAGGTCTGCCAAATTTTGCAAATTCACCAGTACGCGTTTGCAAAATATTGCGAGTTTTATGCCTATGGACTTAGTCCGATATGACACTGAAATGCAATTTGTGCTCATTTTTACACTATGTTAAGTTGACCTATGACCCGCTGGAATTCAGATGCAAATTCACATACCCTTGCTGGGTTATTTATGAAAAAAACAACATTTTCGAAAATTTTGGACTTAAGCTGGTATCACTCTGGGGCTTTCGTATAAATATGCATGACATTTTTTAACAATGTTTTAATATTTATCAAAGTACAATATTTTCGAACTAGATGGAGCAATACGTAGATTTTTTCTGGTTTTATTCGATTGCATTATACACAATAAGACAGAAATAATAAGAGGAAATTCAGGGCTTGTGAAGTCGCCTCGTCAGTCCCTGAAAAGTACCAGGGATTCCTGGCACTTGGAGTACAGTGGACTTTCAAGACTAATTAATTAATTAAATAAAAATACATTATATATTCCCCTAAAGGCTAAATTTCGTCATATGTTAAGCTCATCCACTGACTCCTTCTGATTGTGAGTATTAAGCCAATCGTAGAAACCGTAGCAAGTCTCACGGTTTTCCGGGTAAATAAAGACATATTTAGGGGAGAAGCCATAGCAAGGCAGGATGTGCTTTCAATCTTGTATCTAGAATCTTGTAATAAGATGAAATACAAAAGGTCTTTGAGCTTTAAAGAGCGTCAAAAACGAACTCAGAAAAAGTATTTCTAAAGAATACCCCCACGGGATTCGAGTGAAAATATGTTCGTGAACAAGATTTTAATGTTGTCCGGAAAAACTTTTTTTTATTGTATACACCGTCTTGCCTAAGAAGTGGAAGTCAAAGCAACTTACAGACTTTGATCTAACTGGCAATTCCTGACAAAGATCACAATGGAAAGGAAGGAGAGTTGATGCCAAAAATGAAATTTGTAAGCAGGGAAAAGTTGGGTAGATTGAATTATGAATGGAAGTAATGCAAAACACGTTTGTTCTTCGGTTGCTGTTGAGGGATGTTGAAGCTGTTGAAAACTGACATAGTGCAAAATTCATGGATTTTGGCGTGACCTTTCCAAGTAAATACACGGGTTGCCTTCAGGCTGGAGAGACTGCTAAAAACTCGAGATGTTTGTTATGTTTTCCCTGTAAAAACGTGTACCAGCTTTTTCCACGCTTGTCTCATCACATTTAATCAAAAAGGAGAAGCAATGAGGAACTGTACTTGTTTTTTCGCATGTACCCTAACTTAGACACGTAAAAGGTGTACAGAAAAAGTCTGTAGGAATATAAACTTTTCCCACGAACTTATATTCATCCTTACCAGGGAGCTTTCAACGTTTCAACCCACACGTGGAATCCAAAATAGAAATTTTTACCTTTTCCACAAAACACCACTTGTTAGATATTTCGCTGTCCGTGGCAGCTTTCACCGAAAACTTTTCATGTGTTTTTCTGGATTTTTTTTTTCTCTGTAAAAAAAAACTTAATCACTAGGTAGGAAAAGGTGGCAAAAACGTAGTTTCTCTCTTTTCCCTTTGTATTTTACAGTGAACGCAGCAGAAAAATGGGGAGTATTTTTTTTCTTTTTGGTCCAGAGAACACAAAAAAAACAGGGTAGTAGTAGTAATTTGACGTCCCACGAATTACTTGTGCCACTTCTGTAAATGTATGGTAGCATGGGTCCAGATCGAAAAAGCAGAAGCAACAGGGTAGTGTATTATTAATGGCCAGATAGGTGCTCCCTGGTCCTTGAACAAATACTTGGGGTATAGGGTCTCTTATTTATTTTCCCCTTTTGAATAAAAAAAAATCTCCGTGTGCATTAGCAAAAAGGGTTTGCTTTCAAAGGAAAAAAGTATATTTCCCCCCAGGATTTGTCTTTTATAAACTAGAGAAACTTGTATAAAATAGAGAAACAGAACGTTCATTAAACCTGCTTATATGAAGCATATAAGTTTAAAGGGAACTCTGACCATTACCGAGAAAATGCATGAAATACTATTTGAGACCAGAAAACAAAAACGTTATGGACGTTCCAGGAAAAGCGTTTTCTATACACATATATTTTTTTGTGCTTGTACATGAAAGGAAATTGTTGATTGACGTTCAACGTAGATGATTGTAAGAGGCTTCTGATGACTGTACAGATACCCTGGAAGTTTATATTTTTATTTGTGGGAAATGTATACCTATACATATTCTACTCTGTGCCCCAGACAAAAACAAATATGGTTTGCTCTCCTGCTTTGGTGCACAGCAAGGAGCAAAAGAGCGAAACTGTGTACGCAGTGAGGGCTAGTACCACAGGTTGTTTTTCATCCATCGCTTCTCCAGTTTCCTTACATTCAAGAGGCGCTGCTGTAATTTAATGGATGAAGTGATTGACTCACAAAGAGAGAGAGAGAGAAAGAAAGCGCGAGAGAAAAGGGAAAGTTTCCCAGCCTAACTTTCTTTCTCACTCAGCAGTCTAAATGCACACTTATTTAGGTTTACATAAGGGCAATGGAGCGAAGGAGAAACCACTTTTTCCAATTACAATAAGTTTGTTTGGTAGGATAAAACAAGGAGTTTTTTTTACCTAACCCAATTCTTTAAGGTCCATTGCTTTCCCCACGTTGTACCTTTCCCCGGTACTAATTGTGAGCTTGAGTCATGGACGACTCCTAACCCTTTCTTTTGAGGTTTTTACCACATGATGTATCAAGAATGGCGAGGTGACAGGAGTGAGAAGGCAACCTCGGAACATGGAAAAATATTATAATTCCTGACTTCCTACCTCACGTTTTACCCTTATGGATTTTAATTTTTGTATTTTTTAGAAATATTTCATGAAATTCATGATTAATTATTCAAAAGTTAGGTATTCAGGAAAAAGTAGGGAAAACACATTTTTAAGGGAAATGTATGGATGGGAGAATTTGTGTGGGGAGAAATGTAGAGGTTGGTTTATAAAAAAACCGTGTTAGGATCCTTGGATTTTACATGATCGCAACTTCCCACCACATGGTACTCTTGCTCCACATGTTGACGGGGGAAGATTAGTTGGATGTAATATGTACATATATACGTACATACGTAGTGTAGAACACAGCTGGGAAGGAGGGAAGTGAAGGGAAAGTGAGTGGTGGGGGAAGAGAAAAAAAAATTCGGTCAATAACGCTGGAATACTAGTTAGTTATTCTGGGTGGTTGCTCTATGAGTATTAACGGGAGGGAAAGGGTTGGCTGTAGAAAAATAATCCCACTTGTGCAGACTAAATGAGATGAAAAAGATAAAAAGAATTGCGTCTTCCTTCATTTTCTTTCGTAGTTGTACCGGTACTCCAATATTGTGTTAAGGATCCTCAGATACGGAGCGTAATAAGTGGTTTATAAAGAACAAATTTTTGTAAATAGAAAAAAAAACAGGGAAATCCCCTCCTCCTCCGAAAATTATAATTGATGTGGTTTTCCTCCAAAAAAATTTGGCTGTTTAGAGCATGTCCTTATCCGCACTCACAATTGTACTGCTATTTATGGGCTCGGGAATACTCCTCGCCAAGTACACGAGGCTCACAGTGGATGAGAATAAACTTCAAGAATCGTTTAATAAAATATTCGCACTCAAAACCCGGCTCTCTGATGAATTTTTGATTGGACTTGTGTACAAAGTAAGTCTTGGGCTACAAGAAAATTAGAAAATACCTTGAGAAACTCTGGTCTATAATAGAGATACGCAATTTACTTTCTTTTTCTCCCCTTTTATTTCCATCCTTAATGCTTGCACGGTGTACTTGTGAACAAACTGGAGAGAGCAAGTGCTTTAATGTAATTTAGCCCGCGGTACTTCTGGCTCCCACAGCTGTAGTTGCATGTGCCTATAGAAATGAAAATAAATATTTCCAGCTCCCACAATACCTTTTTTGCTTCGAGTTCACTGTTTAAACTTTTATTTTATTTTTATCTAACCAAATGTGTCAGTGCCAACACAATGTGCTATGCCCCATCACCATTTGCATCTCAAATCTGGATATGGAATAAGTGAAAAGAACTTGAAAATAATTCGTCCAGACCAGGATGGGTTAAAGGTAGCAACAAATATTGGGGAACAAACTTTACAAATGGCTTCACTTCGAAATTAAAACGTGACTCTAAAAGGAGTTAGGTGTTGAAACGGGCACATTTTACATTTTCTTGGACAAACTTCCTCATACTTTTAGTGTCTGCAAAGTCCTTTTATTGCCATTCAGTCTTGGGTAGCTGGGAAAAGGCAAAAACCTACAAAGCTTTTGATCTTGCACTCCGGGGAAAAAGTTTCATTCTCATGCCCAGTTCTCTGTAGTTTTACGTAATGTACTACCATTTCAAAAGATATTGTGCAAGGCTTCTATATATGGAGCTGTAACAGACGTAATTGTACATGTACAATGTCCCTCTGCCCCTCCCTCTTTCATTTCCCGGTAAAAAGGGTAAAGGTTGTGGACAAGGTTGCTCACAATTAAAATTTTAAAGGAGAAAACGTACATACATATGTGTATACACGGCGTCAGTAGAAAAGCTGGGTCTAAAGTCCAACTTAAAGAATAAGGCCAAAGATTTTTGACCTTTCCTTCTTACACACATACATAGAAGGATGTACATCTTAAAAAGGACCGACGTGTGGCTTATTTAAATTAGCTAAAAGTTTACAATGTAAAAAAAAAACCGAGTCGCAAAAAGCGTCAGCCGCAATCCGGCAGCGGACATTTGAGGAAGAAGCTAAAAGAAAATTCCCCGGAACTTCCGAGGCAGAGTACCGACCTAGTTTCTGGAAAGGTTATACACATTTCGCCATGTAAAGATCATGAATTTCTTCTCATACATTGTTTCCTGTACAAATCTTTCTTCCCTTGAAATATACATATGAGTACACAGAACGGTGGAAATTGGAACAGTTATATGTAATTGAAAGCCCAACGGCACTATTGTGTCTTTTTCCTGTGATGTTAAACATTATTACGTGTATCATGAGGATTTCTCAAAGGAATTATAAAAACGTGTATTACACATTTTATTACTAAGCTAATAAGTTCAAATTTGTTTTCTCTCCTAATTTATTACCCTCCCCAAAAAAAAGTCGGCAGCTTTGATTCTGATGGCTGTGATTTTGGAACTTGCTGGTGGAATATACATCCTTGTAAACGGGACGGAGACGTCCAAGCTAACTCCGTGGTTGGAGAAAACTTTTAATAAGCTCATGATCGATTCCAACTACAATCCCCGTGCCAACCTTGCTCTTCAAACGGTTCAGGAGAAAGTAAAATCAACTATTATTATTTTCCTTTTTCAATCACTTCTCATAACATAATACCGTCTTTTGTTAAGTTTGCACTAGTGCTCTTGCAAAAGAACACTATAGATTTTTTTTTGTATGGAAGTTACATACAATTATTTATGTTTAAAGTGGAGAGGTTTTTCAGGGAATTCAGGTGAAACTTGGAATTCACTTGGAGCTAGTCGGGATACCCGGCTAGGAGAATTCCATGAACGCACGTGTAGGTGGCGGATGGGGCTTAATAATTTGAAATAGGAGTAATAATAATGCTACCAATTATTTTCTATTTGATTTGCTTTTCTGTGTTCCTCCAACATCTTGCTTTGAGTACTTTCCCTCCTCCTCCAAAAAAAAAAACTCTTTTGCTTTTGATACCCTCAAAGAACATTTTTTTTGCTCTAACCTGCCAACCATTACATCACATACGTATGTACGTCTGTGTAGTGAATGCTTCTCTGTTACACTGTCAATCTGTGTTGCATAAAAGGAAAAGCTCATTTCTTAAAGAGAGCGGGGGGAGGGAAATAATCAGTGCCAAGAAAAGTGTACACAGCGTGAGTCTCCATTGATGACCATATTGAAATGGAAGAGGGACAGAACGTGAAAGTATTAAGGGAGGATCCCCTCGTAAGTAAATAAGAGGCTAAAAAGTTTTTCCCGCACGGTCATGAAATGATACTTTGATTTGAAATAAATGTGACAACACGGGGAGAATGAAACTTTTTCCGGGAATTTCCCTATGTACGTCCATATAGATTCAGAATGAAGCCTCAGCAGGTGAATGTCTGGTTCTCTGTTAGTAAATTTGGTCTCCCAAAGAAAAAAATAAAGTTATACACAAGTTTCCATTTCCTTTCTCTTCTCCCACTTTTTTCTTTTCTTTGCGAATCATTTTGTCTAGATTGTCGTCTGAGTGACTAAAAGGACAAGGAATAAACTTCAAAACAATTTTCTACAATCTTTCTTTTCAAATAATTGCAATTTCTGTCAAGGTTGATGGGGAACCCAAACAAAAGTTTTTTTTTTCATTCTACGCAGCAACTGACACGACAACATGGAGGGGATTTTGAAGGACTTCCTCCATAATTTGCTTATTTTATTTCCTTATTATGCTCTTTTTCACAATTTTCTTCTGCTTTTTCTTTCTTGTACGTATTTTTGGCTGGCTTACAGTGTTTTTCCCTTATCATTGACTTTCTCCTATTATTGTGACCATGTAAAGTAAAATGTAAAAGTGGTGTAATTATGTCCTTTTCTGAATCGTTGGTAGAAACGCTAAAATTTTGAATTAATAATCTAATAGAAGTTTTCTAGTAATGTAATTAAAGCTTAATTTCCAATTAAGGAGCTTACCTAATAAAAGTTTATTTGGAATAAATGCGCTTATGTAATAAAAGCTTAATTTTGAATTCATAATGTGAGAGCTTAATTCCCAAGTGTACCTAATAAAGGTTTTATATGGAACTAACGATCTTATCAAATGTCTGTTAGCAAATTGCTAGTAGGACTAATTGCTTCAAATTAAATGTATCTGTTGATTGACTCGCTTTTTCTGCTGTGTGATGTGTGGTACAATGAAATTAAAAGAGTTTTTCTTTTTTTTAAATCCATTTAAAAAGGTGGGATGCTGTGGGTCAGTTAACTACCAGGACTATGACCGAGCCCGTCTGCCCATTTCGGAGTATTGTCGGGATGCCGTGACGGGTAATGTGTACCAGGATGGATGTGTGAAAAAATTCTCCATGTTCATTGAACAACGAGCTGGATGGATCGCTGGCATTGCCCTCTTTGTGGTCGTTCTTCAAGTAAGTTGAAGCACTTTTTGTTTTTACAATTTATCCGGACTTTACCCCTTTCTCCATCTCCCACCCATGTCGATTCCCTGACTTGAGCTAGCAGTTTTGGAAAGATTTTTTTGTTTAAATAAAAGGAAGAAAAGGGCAGTGGCGTGTGAGGAGGTCATGATTGTCGTGGATTAAATTTAAGCCCCTTGTTTAGCAAGTTCCAGGTCTTTGACATTTGAGACGGTTCCCACTTGTTTTACAATCTTTAGTATAGATGAAGACGAAGCCTGAGATTTTTTTAGTATTTGCTTTTTTTTTGTGGAGAAGGGATACTATTTTCCTCGTGACACAAGTCCTGGTAAAGAGGATGACACGGATGTGGGGTTCATTTTTACAACAAGGGAAGGAGGAAGCCTTTTGTACCTTATCACTTTGGGTAACAAAGGGGAAACGGGCTGGTGTTTGGGTCTAAATCCCCACGAAAACAAAATTGAAAGTGAGAGGAGAGAGTATATGGGAAGCATATTCACAATTTGCAATTCTAACAAGGAAAAAGAAGTTCCTCATCCTTTGTCATAAACTTCTTTCCGCTACCACTATCAACCCCACAAAATGTTGAGGGATCACAATACAAGGTGGATAGAGAATGCAAATTTATAATGTATATATACTCCCTAAAAGACTTTTATATAGGAGTCTGCTTTTTTTTGTATGAAAAAATTTCTTCCATGATGTATTGTGTGAGTTATCCATGCCAGAAATTAATGCCTGAGTAAAGTAATAAGTCAAAAAAAAAAGTTTCTACCTCCACGGTACAACTACAACAGTTCTTTACCTCTTGGAGGGGAAGACAATTATCTGGTATTATCTTGGGAGTAGTTAATTTTTTCCTTGTTGGACTTTTTCTCCAAACTCTTGTGGCAAAGACGTACGTCATCCTGGATGTGGAACGGTACATGGCTGAATTAATAAATTCCCTTGTCCTACAGCATAGACAACTTTCTTGGGTTTCTTTTCATACACGTGCATATTTCCCCCCGATTTGCGGGAAGAATTCCAGTGAATTCCGGGTTTTTTTGTTGCAAACTTCCACCAGGTCTGAGTTCACTTATGCTGCGGATTGTCTCATTATCTACGGCAAGAGAAGAATCTTTTTTTTTTCATTCGGAATTGGGGCATTGTGTGATCTGAGCGAAAGTTTTCTCTCCTTGGACTCATAAATCTGATATCATTTTCATGGTCTCCCGTGTATGACTTGCTGTAAGACATTATTCAGTGCGAACTCCCGACCTGCTAATACGGAGTTGAGAGACTTGCTAATCATCTGAATTAAACGGTTGTGAACCATTATTTCAACTTGAGTCTCTGGCCATTTTTTTTCCACGGGAAATATGACTCAGGGGAAGCTTGGGACAAGGAAAGTAGAGGTTATGCAATGTACTCTTACAAAAATCGTCAGAAAACGTCTATTCACATATTTTTTTCCTGGTATCTCTGGCCCCTCTCCTTCTCTCAATCTCTCTGTCTCTCCCCAATTTCGTAGAAATGTGGTCCTCTCAGGAATAATCACTGAGTGCTCCACTGTATTCCATCAGGACTTGCAATTTGTTCCACTTCCTCTAGCCCTCGTCTTTGCTTTCTCCTTCAATTTTTTTTATATCCATTTTTCCCCCTCATCACTTCAAAGACAGCAGCAGTAGTAGTAGTCTTTGGTAATCCTTAGCGTGCGCAAGGAGCAAACGAGGAAGAAATGGATTTGACAATATTGGAAGGGAGGAAAGCGGGAGATGGTGATGATGATGAGAGAAAAAGGAAGGGAGAGGAAGAAAGCGTGGAAGGATTATGGGAAAGGAGGCTCAAATGAGAATTTGGCCTTTTTACCTTTCCCCTTTATTCCCCCCCCCCTTTTTTGGTGCGTGATATCAATTCTTGTGTTTGAAAATGAATCCGACTCATCTATGGAAGGTACATGGGAGTCATGAGGGGGAGCGTGTTGGATTCTGTAATAATCCGAACGTGCCCGTCCCCTTGTTTTCTCCCAGTTTTTTTTCCTTGGGAGAGATTTGAAGAGTAGTAGGACAACTGTAAGGTCTCTCCGTATGTACGTGTACACGTGTTTTCTCCTCAGAGGGGGAGAGAGGACATCCTTTCTGGGAGTGATCAGAAAAAATGATCAGCTGCTCATCCTTCCACGAATTGGGGAGGCTAAAGACACACGAGACACGGAGAAATACTAGTCAAAATCAATGTGTCACGTTTCCTCTTTACTATCACCTCCTCTTCCCTTCTCCCAATGTCCGGGATGATGCGGGCTTTCCACGGAGATTGAGATTTGGTGAGAGACACAACAAACACCTCCAGCTAAAATGGTCCATGTCCTTTTATCTCCGTAAATTGCATGTACCCATAGGTACATAGGTAATATATACATATGTAATTTGTACATATGTATGAATACACCTACAATGCCCTGCAATCTCGTGGAAGTAGGGCGTGGAAAGAAGGCCGGAGAAGGTTACTAGGAGACGAAATCTCCCTTCTTTTGTCTTCCCTGAAGAATGTACTAATGCCATGCTTTTCCTCACTTTTGGAAATCTCTCTTCCGGAGGATGGACACGGAACGAGGAGTTGGAAAGACATTGTTGGGGAAATAATGGATAAGAGGCTTCTGATGGGGACCTATTATGTAGAGTGTGTCTCCTTCCCCTTTCGTGGCGGGGACCAACGTCTCTTGTACCACTTGAACAGAGTCTTTTGAAAGTATTTTGGAGCATTTTAGTGGGCTTGAGTTGATCTAGATAAATAGGGGGGATATACCATTGTTGACATAGGGGATTTCCCCATTTCCCAATATCCTCCCTAGTCATATAGGGACATATGATTTACCTCGAATAGCTTATAGTGAATGCATGTATAACAGAATGATAAAATGTGGGTGAATTTGGGCTTAATAATTTTGAGGCTTTCCCTTGTGTTTTATTTTCAGATTATCCTGGTAATTCTGTCGATTATCATGTGCAAACAAGTGAGGACGGATGAAGGAGACGGAGGTCGTCGGAAGTACAATTACGATCCCGTGGCAAGTCGTGCCAGTTAAATGACGGGCGTGAAGTCCCCTCATATGTATGCGTCAGGATTTTCAACATTCAGTAAATATGTATACATATGCCCAACAACGTTCGTTTGTTATTAATCAGTTATTTTTGCAATTATTGTTCGGTTTCAATTGGAGTGAAATTGCTATTGTTAAAAACAAACTGTTATTTGTTCGTTTTGGAAATCCGAATAATTCCTTTACATATACATACCTCTGCTCTCTTTTAGTATTTTCACGGGTTTACATGATTTTTTGTAGGGTATTTTTTTAACCATTGAGATGTCAGAACCAGGCACGGGCTCGGGCATAATAGTATCCAGAGTTTCCGTAATTTTAGAGCTTTTCTTATTGTTTTTGAACCTTTCGAATGACGAGGGCCTCCTTGAGAGGTTCTGAAGTAGTATTTGTAGTATACAGTTTCAAGACATTTTAACTCCTTGGTTGAAACTTCTCTCACCATTCTTACAGTAATTCACCATTGTTTCCCACTAATGAATGAATAAACTTGGTACGTTTGTTGTGAAATCCGCAAAATTAAGAATTAGTTTGTGAGGAAACTTATGTTAGTTTGTAGAATATTATAGTAGTTGATTGTTATTTAGTTTGTCTTGTACAAATGTACGTCCTACATATGTCCATTGTATTAGTGTAAGCCTTATATTGTCCGGGTACATTTTGGGGAAGTATCCCTCGAAGTTAGTCCGTATAACAGTACATGTATAAAATTTGAAAGCCAAAACCTTATGCAATCCAGTCAGTGTTACTTCCCTCTGACTTGCGTCGAGTACTATCTAGCCATTTTGTTTGTAAAGTTTGTCCCTCACGGATCCTCAGAATCCTTTTGAAGTGAGTTCAAACGACAAATTGTACATAGTATTTATTTCATCCACTCTATTAGCAACTTTATATACATATGTATTCCTGCTATCATTAATTCCTAAATAAAAATTGTGTGTACAACTAAAGAAAAAGCTGGGACGGTCTCACTTTTATTGGGAAAATTATTTCCATCAAAGCTTTTTGGGGGACATCCGCTGGGAATTTCGTATAGATGATTAGAGGGTATTTGCGAGACTTTCCCACTCCCAAACTTGCTTTATTTGATATTAGTTGGTCTCGCACAAGCCAGATTCGTAGTTCTTTTTTTTTCTTTTTTTTAAAGTAAACTTTTAGCCCGGAACTTTTTCTCTCAAATATCTCCCCTATGAAAGGACCTAAATACATGAGGACGTTGACATACCAGCCCGAATGGAGGCTATTAGGACCAATGGAATGACAATACTTGAGTGCAGAATGCAATAGATAATACGGTTAAAACATTATCGCACTATCATTTTATAGCTTGAGCGACTGCTCCTATTTGGGGAGGAAGATCCATGTCAGGAAGTCGGGACGGGGATATATTTTATCTCTTGGACGCTTCTCCAGAGTGATTCTCAAATTATTATTGCAATTCACAACTTCACTTTCCACTCATGACTCCATGAATGGGGATCATCTTGTCAAAAGCATAACGGGAGACGGGAAAAGGGTACAAAACAAAATGTAGAAAGAGACCGAAACCGAGACGGAGACTGACAGAAAGAGAGGCAGAGAGAAACTTAGAGAGAAGCAGGGGCGGGACGTAATAAATTGAACGAGATAATAAGTATGAGGGAAGTAGGAAAGTCTGAACGAGAAAGAAAGCAGAGACAGAACGAAACAGGAAGAGAGATAGGATGAAATCAGAGTGATAAACAAAGCAGACAAAGAAAAAAACGCATAGGAAGGGAGGCGGAACTGGACAGAGAGAAGGAGGAAGAAAAACCGAAAACGAGAAACAGAGAAACCAGAGAGAGCGAAAATAGACGGAGAAAGGGACTGAAAATACGTAGAAAGAAGCAGAAAATACATAGAAAGTGACCAAAAATACAGAAAGAAACAGAAAATACTTCGAAAGGGACAGAAAATGCATAGAAAGTGACCAAAAATACATAGAAAGAAACAGAAAATACTTAGAAAGGGACACAAAATACATAGAAAGGGGCAGAAAATGCATTGAAAGGGGCTGAAAATACATAGAAAGGGACCAAAAATACAGAAAGTGACCAAAAATGCAGAGTAACCAAAAATACAGAAAGTGACCAAAAATACATAGAAAGTGACCAAAAATACATAGAAAGTGACCAAAAATACATAGAAAGTGACCAAAAATACATAGAAAGTGACCAAA
>JAQGBT010001617.1:0-30232 GCA_034698585.1 Disparrhopalites patrizii | reverse complement strand
TTTGATTTGATTAGAAACGCGATTTAACTGGCAACATTTATTCGTTATACTTTTCAAGTTGGGAACAGGAAGCTTTCAATGAAAGCTACGCATCCCTGTGATTATCTTAACCGAGACTCATAGGAAGAAGTATGAGGCATTGAATGGGAAAACAGGAAAATACCTTATATTTTCGTACTATACGTCTGCACAAACGATCTGTGTGGGACGCTTTGGGACGTCATCGAATTTGATAGCAATTGAAAATGTCATCGCAGAAAGAAAGCAATAGGACTGAGATGGAGAAAATAAGTGGGGGAACAACGCGGAAGGGATAAGCAAGCACAGAGAAAGTTAATACTTTAAAAATGGGAAGTGAAAGCTGTTAAGCTGTAACCTTGCAAAGAGAAAGTAGAAATAGGGAAAAAGTGAAAAATAAATATGGCAGAAATGATGGGATGGAGTGGAATTTTATAGACTCAAACAGAGGCAAATTACGAAAAGTGCGTGCACAGACCAAAAGAAATGAAAAGAGAACAAACTCAGAAAAAACAAAGAGAAAACGCAGAATAATCGAAGAAAACGTGTATAATGAATAAAGAAACAATGCATAATAAATGAAGAGAAAGCGTAGAATAAGAAAAAGTGCAGACAATAAAAAAATTACAAAATAAATATAGACAAATGCATAATATATAAGGAGAAAGCGCAGATAATACAACAATTACAAAATAAGTAAAGAAAAATGCGCAATAAATAAGGAGAAAACGCAGACTAAATCAAGAAAAACTGCAGAATAATTATCGAAAAATGCACAATAAATGAAGCGAATGTGCAGCGTTAATATAGAAAAATAGCAAAATAAATGCATAATAAGTAAGGAGAAAGCGCAGCGTTAATATATAAAAATAGCAAAATAAATGCATAATAAATAAGGAGAAAGCGCAGCGTTAATATAGAAAAATAGCAAAATAAATGCATAATAAATAACGAAAAAGTGCAGAATAAAAAAAGAGACGAAGCGTAGATTTAATAACGAAAAAGTACAGAAATACAGAATGAAAAAAAATCATAATAAATACAGAGAAAGCGCAAACCAAATCTAGAAAAAGTACAGACGATATAAAAATGCATAGTAAATAAAGATAAATAGGAGACTAATTAAAGATAAAGGTCAGAATAAACAAAAATACATAGTAAATAAAGAGATGATGCAGAATAATTAAATACCAACGTCAGAATAAATAAAAATGCATAATAATTAAACAGATAGATCAGAATAACAAAGGAGCAAGCGCAGACTTATTAAAGAAAAAGTACAGAATAAACAAGGAAAAATGCATAATAAAAACAGTAAAGTGCAAAATAAAAAACGAGAAAGTGCAAGTGCAAGATCTAAAAGAGAAAGCACGGAATTAATAAAGAAAAGAGTACACAATGAAGAGGGGAAAAATTCATAATAAAAAATGAGAAAACGCAGACAAGATAAAGAAAACGTGCAGCATAATTAACGAAAATGCATAATAAATAAAGAGGAAGCGCAGAATAGACAGAAAAAAAGCTCAAGAACAGCGAGAGCCCGAACAGCAAGGAAGTTCGAAAGAAGCAAAAAGAAAGTGCAGAACAAACAAAGAGAAAGTGCAAACAAATAGGAAAATAAATGCAAAATTAATATACCGTGAAAGTGCCGTGTAAATAGATATAAAGTGCAAAATAAATAGCGAGAAAGTACCGAATAAACAGAGAGAAAATACACAGGAAGTAGTATGAAAAGACAGACTAAATAAATAGAAGCTTTATAAAACATGTACAAAATAAATACAGTGAAAGTACATAATAAATAAAGAGCAAGCAACTACGGAATTCGAAATTAAAATAAGATGATATCGAAGGAAAACAGAACAAAAAAATGGAGAGTGCTAAAACAAGGCCAAAGACAAGTTGAATATTTAAACTGACGAAAGGCGATGACAATAAGACATATGAACACCTTCGTAGCAAGCTAAATGCGCAATTACACCGGAAAAAGTTCAAAAAACCTTGAGCGAAGAGAAAGCATTGTCAGACGTACTACAGACACCCAAAAAAAATAGACGAAGGGAAAATTCCAAGACAAAACTGGCTGTCCTAAAACAGAAGAGAAAGTCAGAGGAAATTTCTCCGCATATAAAAGCTACGATCGCACGCGTGTTCGGCCAGTCTGAATCTTTCTCTTCTCGCGAGAACTTTCACTTTCTCCCAAAAATGGCATTCCACCTCGTTTATTACCACGAAAAATACCCGACTTGATCTCACCCGTTCATTAATATTGACTAAGAAATCTCATTTTTTAAAATTAATTTAGATTTTGGATTAATTTAGATTATGGATTAATTTTGATTTTGGATTTTCAGAAATTTCCAAACAAGTTTTGGCAAATTTATTTTATTTTAAATCCACCAATTTTACTGCTGTTTTTCGTAAGAAATTCGAGAACGTTCTACATTGTGGGAAAAAATTTACGACCGGGAATTGGATCGAAAGTTTTTCACAGGTAATATGCATTGTTCATTTTTTTTAATTTTAAAAAATGTCTATATTATAATGTATGTGTAAAATAGATGGCGGATTCAGTATTATGAGCATTTCGAATTATTTACGATCGCTTGCCGTTGAAAATAATTGATATTCACAGCGCTCGAAATTTTTGATCTAAATGTTATACATAAATATCTATTTTAGACATAAATTTTAGATATATATTTTAGATATATATTTTATATATAAATATTTTAGATGTAAAATTTATATGTAAATTTTCGGTATACATTTTAGTTATATATTTTCGGTATAAATTTTAGACATTAAATTTTAGGTGTAAATATTTAGTGGCGTTGAGGTTCAAAATAAATTCTGCTGTACCCTTTTAAATAGCTCTTAAATCGATCCATGAAAGATGTGAGAGTGTTTTTATCTGAGTCCCGGCCAGAGTTGTGTAAATGCTCTAGCAGGTTAGAGAATTAAATAATTATAAATTCTACCGTTACTCCATTTTTCTGCGTCAAGAGTCCTGCTTCATATTTTTGTTTTTGGGCCGTTGGAAAAGGCCACAGGGAATTGCAAATGCGCGTGGGATGTTGGAATTAATTTGGGTTTTTGGGGGTACATTTCCTGCTTATCAAAGGGATAAGCTGCCTAGAAGTTTGTCGGAGGCCGGAGGTAAATTCTGGCTGGGAAGCAGTTTTCCATGGAATAGCTAAAATCTATTTCAAGGAATTGTAAAAATATATAGCCTGTAAATATATAAAAGGATATCAATTGTTTATATCCAAAGTCCAAAGTTTTTTCATTGACTTTTGCTTTAGCGAAAGGGCTTTAAATTTTAATTAGAAACTGTCACAAATTTGTCGAACTTTGATTTCACATTTTAGACTCGAATTTTCCCTTGAAGTTTTGGCATTCGTTGTTCGATAGCTCTAAATTTTTCCAGTAATACATGTGTACTTGCATTTTCCTAATTAAAGTTTGTTTTTATAAAGTTTTCTCTACAGCCATTGCAAACATTTCAGCTTGACTTTGATTTTTTTTCTGATTAAACTCAGAAATGTTTGCGTGCTTGATTTCAATTTGTCCGTAAATGCTTTGGTGTAAATTTATTTGCAAATATTCAGTTTAAAATCAGACAAATCTCGTTGAAGTATATTTTGCGTCATTTTTTCCTCGTATATTTTTCGATTGTATGCATTTTACGTTAATTTAAACTGCCCTTGCAAATTCCTCCGATTTCCGATTTCCCGCAAATAGTTGTGCCGCAAATTTTCCCAGACAGACCTGTCTTAACAAATTCTCTACCAAAACTACTTTTCCTGCTTGGCCCGTAAAAAATAGTTTCTTGTTGCGAAACGTCTCCTTTATTTCCACGAGCTTCGACAATTTTTTCTATAGTGAAAAAGGAACCACAGTCGCAATAAAAGTTACATAAGAGCCACAAAGAAACTTCTCCTGTCCGACTGTCCACAGCTCTGACGTTGATACCAGCCAAATTTCAGTGTTATGTAAGAGCTGAAATGTAAGCAAGTCGGAGCTAGCACTTTGTTATTTACCAACTCCAAGACATTTTTGGTAGAAGCTCAAATGTCAAGCGTCTTTCCCCTGCAAAGTTCGGAGGGTAAATTTTGTGCAAGATATAATTACATGTGCATTCTGGCACATATTTAAGGGTATTTTGATAAAATATTTAAGGGTATTTTGATAAAATATATAAGGGTATTTTGATAGAATGCGGAATTATATAATTAGTTCTCTTGCTACGGATTACGAAGAATCGTATGTAACCATCTCCACGGAGCGCCAATGCACGAAGTAATCATCTCCATTCTGCTTCCGCGCATAAATTAATCGTCCATTTCGAATTTAATAGATGCCCTTGGACGTTGGACGAACCACCGCGCTTTTACGTTCCTTTTTTAGCTAATTTTCCGTCCAATAGTACCGTTCGTTTTGACAACTAAATTCCATCCAAATTTCCGAACCAAACGTGTAAACAGAAACAACAATATACTAATGACAATTAATTTGTATAATTAATTTGCAATGGGGTCGGACAGAAGCCTTTGTTATTCTACACAGTAGACTTAATTGTAGCGGTATAAATGAAAAAAAAATTATATTGGTTGATTATAAGGAGTATTAAGAATCCTAATTAAAATTTATCATAACTTTCATTTTGAAACATTTATTCAATGTCCTTGGTTTTAATTTATTTTTGGAGATGATCACTTACTGCGCGCAAGAAAAATGGAGATGATCACGTTGTGCAACGCTGACGTTGAAGAAAGCCTTTGTATGTATATGTTATGATATACAGCGGTCTCTCTCGCTATAACTGTTTAGCAAAAAGCACCTACATTTAAACGTCATAGAGAATAACGGGTATAAGGAATAATATAAGATCGTTGTAGAGTAAAACATTTAATGGCGAGGGATTCAAAATTAAAGAAAAACCGGCATAGCGACAGAAAATTTCCAAGGCATGGCCTAATACCGTTATAGAGACGAAGGCTAAACTGTGGTGTATTCAAAGCTTCAGCAAAAACCGTTATAGAGAGAGAAGTATGTATGCGGAGGCGTGGCTTCAAACCGTTACAAAGAGAGAGGCTGAACGGTGGGGGATTCAAATCTTCCCCTTTACAGTCGACTGTCGCTATAACAGCACCCTATAACGCATCAAATTTCGCTTGCTACAGCGAAAAACTGTTGTAGAGAGCAGACATTTCTATGTTAGCTAATTGGAGAAAGTTTTTGAGGGGAACATTTTTTGCTGTTGCTTTAGCGAGAGTACTGTTATAAAGGGGACTGTTATAGAGAGAGTCGACTGTATAATGAAAAAATTGTAATGGAGAAAACTGTTAAAGAGAGTAAATTGATCGTAGTAAATCTCTCCGGCGTGTTTGTGAATACGGTTATAGTACGAAAGCCGTTACATGGAGGCCCATTACAGTCGAACCTGTCTGCAACGGGCTTCTTTATAACGGTTTTCTCCCTGTACCGGTGGCTGAAAATGCTTCCTTCAAAAACTTTCTCCAATTGTTAACATAGAAATTTCTGTTCTCTGTAACGGTTTTTCATTATAACGAGGAAAATATGCGGATTTAAGGGTAACCGTTATAAAGAGGTTCGACTGTATAACAGGAGTCGGCTGCATTATCGTTCCAGCAAAATGTATAATTAAATGTAAAACTGTAAAAGGCAAAAATGATTCGTTTCTTGAGAAGTTTCTAATGAAAGGTTACCACATGCCTGTTTTAGATAATTTTCGCAATTATCTCCCCGTCAAGGCCGCTATAGGCTTCCCCTTTGTTTTTTATCTTCGCACATTATACAAGCGTTTGATGGAACCATTATACGCATTAGAAAGCCACCTACGAGCTATATCTAATGAAGTCGAGAGATGCTCGCGGATGATTCTACGACAAGTTTCGGGATAAACTTTCTTTTGATTTTTTTTTCTTTTGTGCCCAGAGAAAAAAGGAACTCGCGGATTCCCCGTTTTGATCAAAGCTTTTGAAGTGCCTGTACAAAGCCTAAAGAGGCATAAAGGAAGCAATTAGGGGAAATTGCTCCTTGTTTTCCGGCTCAAGTCCCTCGCCAGTTGCTCTCAACGTGGGAGGATGACCGACAAATTTGTCACTTTCATCTGGTTGCGCAAGAGTCAATAAAGAGATTGGAGCTGGACGGATTCTGTGTATAAAAAGGGAGCCAAATAAATTGACGTGATTTCCGTATCTAGAGCGAATAAAATACCTTTTTTAAGGACTTTCCGCCGCCATGAGCCAAACATCTTTCAAGGGAAACGCGTCTTCGGCCGAAGAGAAATGCCTTTCCCGGCTCGCTTGGACCAACATCGAGGACAATGTAACTACTTGTAAGTTCAGAGAAATTTATTGTGCCTTCCACCTTTATATAATCAATGTAATGGGATACATTTCATAAGCATTTACATACACGGGAATTTTGCGGGGGAGCAAAACGCCAACTTTGTCATTAGTTTTTCTTCGTTATACTTTACTATTATGCGGAATGTGGCACAGGTTTGGTAAGATTCACAAATTATTTATGTCACGTATGTAATTATTTATGTGTATTGATTTTTATTTATTTGCAGCTTTATTTATTTTCAATTATTTTTACTTACTAGAACGGAAATTCATGTATATTTATTTGGTTTTGCTTATTTGCACACGAATTTATTTTTCCTTGTTCGCACACACATTTATTTTTACTGTCTTTAACTTATTCGCACAGATGTTTATTTTCACTAAGTTTTGCTTATTCGGACAGAAATTTATTTTTACTTATTCTAACTTATTTAGACAGAAATTCATTTTCACTTATTCTAACTGATTCGGACAAATGCTGATTCATTTAGTTTTACTTATTTTAATTTATTTGGACAAATGTTTACTTATTTTAACTTATTCGGACAAATGATGATTTGTTTTTTTAAACTTATTTTTGCTTATTTCGACAGTTTATTATTATTTATTTGTTTTTACTTATTTTTTTTTAATCGGGCAGAAATTTATTATTATTTATTTGTTTTTACTTATTTGGATAGTTATTTATTATTATTTGTTTGGTTTTATAATTTTTACTTATTCCGATAGAAATTTGTGATAATTTATTTATTTTTACTTATTTTTACCTACTCGGACAGAAAATTATTATTTATTTATTTTTACTTATTGTTTGGACAGAAATGTACATATTTTTACCTTTACCTATTTTTGATTTGGTAAGAAATTTATTTTTCAGCGCCAAGCTCAACGCTGAAAATGTTGGACAAAAACGTCACAATTGCAGCATTACAATTTCTTATTTCCAAACTTTAAGATGCACATGTTTTACACATTATTGGGCAACTTTAAATTTTTCAACTTATCCATTTTTGCGTGTTTTCTATGTGGAATACACTTTGTGGAACTTATCGCAGAAAAACCTCAATAATTTTTCCAAATTTTGCTCCATCTACATTTAAATTTGTTTATTGAATTCGCAATCAATTTTTCCAAAGGGTCCCTTGTCCTACACTATTCTGTATAACTGCGTCATGAGCGTATAAAAAATTTCTTGGGACTCCCATATATTTGCATAATTTTGTGCTATCCATTTGCAAATGCAATAACTACTGGTTCATTCCATGTCCAAATCCAGCCAAAATGTGTGGGCTCATCTGGGACGGCTTCAATTGCTGGGCTCCAGCTGTTCCAGGAACGACGGCCTTCTTGGATTGCCCCGCCGCCAAAGGCATGGACGTGACTAGTAGGTTCCATTTTTTCAATCAAACTGGATCTCATTTACTGCTAAATTATGGGGTGTTTTGAGGGAAATTTGAATATATGCATTGTAATTGTGTATATAAAATTAGAACAAGCATCTCGCATTTGTGATGCCGCCACCTCGCAATGGCTCGGTCGGGACGGACAGCCGGATGAGAGAGGCTGGACGAATTACACGGCCTGCTTCACCCCCGAAATGCTGGATCTCATTAAGAGGCTCTACAGTGGATCCGAGACGGAAGCTACGGTGAGTGCCGGAGTCTTTACTATTTAATGCTTTTGTTTTTCCTCTCGATTCCTCCATTGTTTTTGTCTGGGTCTCTCCATGAATTTGTGATTTTCTTTATTACATTTGCCATTGGAGTTTTTCCGCACCTCTAGGCACTTTCATGTCCTCTGGCTGTACGATTTTAGTCACATCCTCGTGCTTTCTCTTTGTCAAGTGCTCTTTCTTTCTCCAGATATTCTCTATTGCATTGTCTCTGACTTTCTCTTTTGTGTACTCTCTGCAATTATTCTGTTCATTTTATTTCCTTTCTCTCATTTTCTCTTTCACATTTTCTTTCACTTTCTTCTTTTCATTTTCTCTTGTTTTTTCCATTTCATTTGGTCTCACTTTCTCCTTTCCATTTCCTCCTGCTTTCTCCTTTTGAATTCCTTTCACTGTAACTATACAGTGGAGTCACTATATAACAACTCTGAAGGGAAGACCGAAAAATATATTTACAGAGAAAAGCTGTTATATAGAACAAAATATGTAGCTTATGTATGTATGTACAAAGGGCGGAAAAAATAATGTTTTCATATAGAAAAGTTGTTATATAGATACATGTTATAAAGAGACTCCACTGTAATTTCCCATTTCCTCAAACATGTTTTTAATTGTCTTTGACTTCCATTAAAATTATCTCTGACTTTCGCTTTTCCATTTTTTCGCACTTTCTCTTTTCTTTTTTTGCACTTTTTTCTATTTTTTCTCCCTTTCTCTTTTTAATTTTTGCACCTTCTTTTTTGCATTTCTAGGCACTTTTTTCTATTTTTACACTTCGTCTTTTCTATTTTTGTATTTTATTCACTTTCTCTTTTCTATTTTTGTATTTTATTCACTTTCTCTTTTCTATTTTATGCATTTTACTCCCTTTCTTTTTTCTATATTTTTGCTATTTTTTTATTTTTTCTCACTTTCTCTAATGTATTTTTGCACTTTTTTATATTTTTTCTCACTTTCTCTAATGTATTTTTGGCACTTTCTTTTTTCCATTTTTTCTCACTTTCTCCTTACGTTCTCTTACTTTCTCTGTTCCATTCTTTTTATTTACACTGACTTGGTTTTTTGCGTTATCTCTGCCTCCGTGTTTTGATTGTCTTTGTATTTCTCTACAGTTTTGTCTCCGACTCTTTCCTCTTTTCCCTCGCTCTGGCTTCCTCGCTCTGGCTTCCTTGTTTTGTCTTTTGTACTCTGTCGGATTTTCCGTATCACAATTTCTTTCTCTTTCTGCTTTTTAATGGTTTTGACTATTTCTCTCTCTTTCAACATAAATTACTCTCGCTTCCTCCCCCGTTTCTCACTCTATTCCTCTCTTTTACACTCTATCTCCTTTTTATCATCCCGTTTATCCTCCACTTCTGTCTGCCTGTCTTCCGCTCGATTTTCCTCACACCGATCCCTTTTCTCTTAATATTTCCTTCGTTTCCTATATAGGCTTTCTCCCACAATTTCCTCCAATTTGTCTCTCCCGCTATTTCACCGTTAATCACTAAATATTTCGCCTAAAATGTATCACTTCTCTCTGCCTCCGTGACTTCCTGGTTCCTTGCCCTGCTTTACATCCTCTGCATCACAAAGTATTCACATTTGCCTTAGGATGTCATTCTGTCCTTTCCCGTGTACAGGCATTTCAACTACATAGTAAATAAGAAATTCTTGTTGGTGGGAGTTTAATGGAAAGGAAAAGCAATAAGGGTAAATGTAAGGGACTCTCATTTCGGAGAAATCTCCTGACGCAGAAATCTCATTTTCTTCCTGCTGAGATTGTGCACACATATGCCATCATTGTAAAAGTACGGGCTTGTGAGAGGATATTTGATATCTCCGTCGTAGTGATAGCGATAGCATTCTGTGAGTAAGATTAAGCCAAGGAAATTCTAGGTCGAAAGCTCATTATGAGTTCATACAAATTCGTTTTGGTCCTTCCCCAGCAACTTGAAAAAGTGAAGGCTTTCCTCAACAATATTCTAAGCCCTTGAATTTGTTTTTTTCACAGATGAAAATTGATGTGGCGTGGAGGACTCGAGTTCTAGAGATTTTTGGACTTTCCCTCTCCCTCCTCGCTCTCCTCGTCTCTCTTGTGGTCTTCGGGTATTTCAGGTAAGATTTTTTAATCCATGGGAACTAGACGCTTCCATTGGCTTGAGTAGTAGTGACAGAATATAATTAGGACCTGTCCAAATTTAGATTCTGTGCTTTTTCTGAAGCCATTATTTTGTATAAATAAACCGCCGGGTATTTACGTGAAGAAAACAAGAGGGAAGCGTAAGTTAAAAATAGTCCAAGATGTTATACCAAATACGGTGTAGTATCGTTATAACAACACCAAACGGAACCAGAAATTTTGTTATTGTAAAATTTATTTTTTGCTAATGCCGTTATAGGAAACAAATTCAGCATATGTATTTAACGTATATGTACCAGCGGTTGTAATTTCTTGAAGTTATAACAATTTGTTTAACATTATGCTGTTTTAGTGAATGTTGCTATGAGGAGACTCCACTGTATATAGGTGAAAATAAATGGAGTGATCTGGAGTTATTTGTAACAAGCATGACTGGATTTTTATTAATTCGCCTTACAAAGCAACGCATCAAAAATGCGTAAGCCGTCAGCCATGACGAATCCAGTTAACTGTGTCCTTGGTTCTACAACATGGAGAGATACATCAATGTAAAAAGAGATAAAAATGCAAAAAGAGATAAAAATGCAAAAAAGAAATAAAATGCTAACGGTCGGAGAAATAAAAATACAAACGGAGAGATAAAAATGCAAAAAAGAGATAAAATGCAGACGGTCGGAGAGATAAAAATGCGAAAAAAGAGATAAAAATGCAAAAAAGAGATAAAATGCAGACGGTGGGAGAGATAAAAATGCGAAAAAAGAGATAAAAATGCAAAAAAGAGATAAAATGCAGACGGTGGGAGAGATAAAATTGCGAAAAAAGAGATAAAATGTAAACACAGAGATGAAAATGCAAAAAAGAGATAAAATGCAGACGGTGGGAGAGATAAAATTGCGAAAAAAGAGATAAAATGTAAACGCAGAGATGAAAATGCAAAAAAGAGATAAAATGCAAACGGTCATAGATATAAAAATGCAAAGCAGATATAAACTGAAAAAAAGAGATGAAATGCAAACTAAGAGATAAAAATGCAAACGGAGAGATAAAAATGCAAAAAAGAGATAAACTGCAAACGGAGAGATAAAATGCAAAAAAGATATAAACTACAAACGGAGAGATAAAATGCAAATGGAGAGATAAAATGATCAACGGAGAGATAAAATGCAAATGGAGAGATAAAATGCAAATAGAGAGATAAAATGCAAATGGAGAGATAAAATGCAAATGGAGAGATAAAATGCAAATGGAGAGATAAAATGCCAACGGAGAGATAAAAATGTAAGGACAGAGCTAAGAAGCAACAAAATAAATAATAATAGAATAAGCAAGATAAAATGCGATCGGAAAAAAAATACAGTGCAAAATGAGAGATAAAATGCAAAAGGAGATAGGAATATGCAACACGTGCGATAAAATTGAAATTAGTGAAATAAAACGAAGAGAGAGATTATATGAGATATTAGAGATAAACTTTAGAGAGCTATAAAATGCGATATTAGAGGTAAACTTTAGAGAGCTATAAAATGCGATATTAGAGGTAAACTTTAGAGAGCTATAAAATGCGATATTAGAGATGAAAATGTATGTAATAAGAGATAATTAAAAGGGGAGAGACAAATACGGTGAGGCAAATATAAAAAAGTTCAAAAGAAGTCAAAGAATTGAAATTATTGACATGACAGCACGAAGACAGAACGAGAGATATAATTATAAAGAATGAATAGCGAAACTTTAAAAAAACATACAAAGCAAGAGAGAGATAAAAAAAAGATACAAAGAAGCAGAAAAACTCAAAGAAAGGCAAAAACTAAAAAAAAGTCATTCTAAATTCAATTCAACTTGTGAGTCCATACAAATCCGCTTGTTGTAGTCGGAAACAATCGTAGGCAACAGAATAGAAATATGCGTCCCTTTTGGGATCCAACGAACTAAAATGAGCGTGTACGGTGAAAAGTGGAGAAAGTTTTTTTTCTTCCGTCACTAATTTGTAAGCAATTCCTGCGAAGGCTTCCGTCTCACACCTGAAACTTGTCACAATGTATTTCCCAAGACAAAACACATGTTCACATGTTCCAGGCACATCCCAATTTCAGGGAGGGAATACGAATTTTGTTTCTCCTGAAATTGGAGTACCTCCAGCCTTGCAAAACCTCATTTTCCTCATTCCTTCCCTGCCGTGTGGATAACGTCCTTGTCTCCAGATTTGATTAGAGGAATAGACTATCCCGTTGCCATGGGAGGAGTTGATGTTTGTCAGAGACGGATCCATCTCTCCTCGTTAGTCTCTGCCCCACAGACGACGTCAGGTGTTCCATCTCCCTCTTGCACCTGCAAAAAAATTCATGTTCCCTGACAGAGTCCATTTATTCGAATTTATTATTCACTTTTATTTTCAAAGGGATCATATTTGCAGGGAGAAAACAACTGTACTTGTTATTTACCGGGGACGTACGTGGGATTTTTTAGGGGAAGAAATCCCATCCGAGCGTACATTTTGCAGGAAATTATGCGCTGGACAACCAGATGTTTGGAGGGTCCCAACATATCTCTTGCCCGCAATAAACAGCGTAAAATGATTTTGGCGGCATTTTTTTAAACGTTTCTCGTTTAAACACCTGACGTTCAGACGCGCGCTAAAATTACGCGTTTAAATTTGCATTCCGAAATCAAGATAAACGAGCCAATCATGACGTTATAAACGCAATTGAATTTGGCTTTAAAATCATTCCATTTTTCCTTAAAAACGCAATTAAATTTCATGGTGGAAACGCTATTTTTGACGATTAAAACACGATTGAATTTGACTGTAGCAATGCCACTAGAGAGGGTAACAGCAAAAATGAATATGACGGCCACAATACCATTACATTGGACGATAAAAACGCCATTAAATTTGAAGCTAAAAATGCAATTGACCGCTAAATTCCATTCAAATTGATGGTAAAAACGCCATTACATTTTACGCCATTAAATTTGGCAATAAAACAGCCATTCGACTGTTAAATGCCATTTATTGTAAAATGCCATTAAATTTGATGGTAAAAATGGCATTTAATTTGTTTATAAAATGCCATTAAATTTGACGACAACAATGGCATTAAATCTGACGGTAACAATGCCAATACATTTTAATATAAAAACGGTAATACATTTTATTATAAAATGCCAATAAATTTTACTATAAAAACGCCAATAAATTTTATTATAAAACGCCAATACATTTTATTATAAAACGCCGACAAATTTTATTATAAAACGCCAACAAATTTTAATATAAAACGCCAACAAATTTTAATATAAAAACGAAAATACATTTTATTATAAAAACGTCAATAAATTTTAATATAAAAATGACAATAAATTTTATTATAAAAACGCCAATAAGTTATATTATAAAAACGTCAATAAGTTATATTATAAAATCCTCAATAAATTTTTATGTAAAAACGCCATTACGACGATAAGAACGCAATTTTGTTTCAAGACAAAAACCTCCATTTTATACGGTGAACGAAACAATAAGGTTGAACATTAAGTTTTGTGCAAATATAAATAATTAGCAAATAACTGTTGAAAATCCGGATTGTTGAACTTGGTGTGGATTTATATGCGGAACTTGGCCAATTGGCACGATTTGGTTTATTTGGCAATATATTCACAATAAAAGTATTACACATCCGTTTTATCACGTGTCACAATCTCTCCCTTAAAACAGTAGCAGGGTGGTCAAAGTGTATTTTCGAGCATTTTTCAAGGAAATATAAATATCAAAGGCATTTTTGTCCGTCTGGAATTTTTTTTATTAGTTTTTGTCTAGCAATTTTTTTTATTATTATTTGGCCAAGTAAATTTTGTTCAAAGAATATTTTCTTACATTTATTGACTCAGACAGAAATTCACGTTGACCCGCGGGTATAATATATGAAAGGGAATTCCACGTGACTGATTTAATGGCTCTGGACAGGAATTACATTTGTTTTCTGTGTATAATTTGGGATATTGCGTAGGAGCCTTCGGAATCCTCGGACCAGATTGCATCGTCATTTATTCATTGCCATGGTGATCCAAGTGACCGTCCGACTCACCTTGTACATTGACCAATTCGTCGTCCGCTCTGCCGATCTTCTGGAGGAAGGCGACGGCTCGCAAGTGTCCACGAAAGGCATTGATAATACGGTGAGCTTCCTTGCCTATCTTTTTCTGATGTCCTTATATTTCTCCGTGAAAAAAAAAACAATTGCTCTCTCAATCTTCTGGGATGACGAGGTGGAAAAATTTTCCACTTTTCCATTTTCCCCTCTCCATTTCCATTTTTTCTACTTTTGGATGTTTTCTCCTCATGTAACCACAGAATTTTAGTTAGAACTCCGACCATACCAAAGAATGTGTGATATTCAATTCAGACTTAAACTTGATACTTGTAATTTGTACTTAGCTTTGACTGTGTCACCATTTATTTCGGAATGTTCATTAGAGCTCAGCAGGGAAGCGTTTCTTGGGTAAAAGTACTCACAAAACTCGCACTTAGATTGATGCTTCAACTCTGTTTGAAATCTGCATTGAAATACATAATTAGTCACATCTTTTGATAGTTCAACTTGTAGGTTTTCCTAATTACACTCGAAATTATTCTCTAAATCAAACTCGAAATTACACTCGAGAATAAACTCGGGATCGAACTTGAAATTAAGTTCGAATTTAAACTCGAAATTACATTCGAAATTAAACTCGAAATTACACTCAAAATTACACTCAAAATTACATTCGAAATAAAACTCGGAATTGAACTTGAAATTAAGCTCGGATTCAAATTCGAATTTAAACTCGAAATTGATTTCGAAATTAAACTCGAAATTACACTGAAAATAAAACTCGGAATTGAACTTGAAATTAAGCTCGGAATTAAATTCGAATTTGAACTTAAACTTAAATTTAAAATTAACCTATTACCTATCTTGCATATTAGACTTGAAATTGAACTCAAAATTTGAGAATACAGAAAGGGCGTTGCATTGTTAACACCAGCAGTTTGAAAGTATTTTAAATTGAAATTGAGCATAGTGGTATGGTTTATAACTTGCCAAGACGTGTATACTGAAGAAAATGTTGTGTTGGAACAGCTTTGAATTTTTTGGCCCGTGCCAGCCATTTTTTTCTGTTCCTTCTGTTGTTTACATTAATGATCTTCAACGACTGGTTAAAGTCCTGGCTTGAGCCGTGGATTTTCTAGCAAAAAGTAATATCGTATGCAAACGACAGAAATTGTGAAACTACAAATATTTTACTCTTATAACAGGTTTTAGGAAACGTATTGAGAACGTTTTCTTTACATTGTTTTACATTGCGTGGTTGGGGATAAGCAACTTGCGCTTTATTTTTTGAATAAATGACGCTTAAAAATTCTTAGGGTGAGCTGTTTCGAAAATCAGAACGTGCTTTTAGTGCTTTATCGTGTTTTTAGTACCAACAATGGAGTCTCTCTATAACAAGGCTCTTTATAACAACCCCTCTTAGATGTAACGCAAATATTTTATGTTCTACATAGCATTTCCATGTATCAATATTTTTCAACATTCCCCTCAAAGTTGTTATATAGAGAGCACGCAGTATTTTGGTCACCTATATGAAGAAATGTATGCATTACAAACTGTTTGAGCCACATGAAAGTGGTATTTTTGGCTTCAATCTTTAGCTAAATATTTTCAAAAATCTTGGGATATGCCCTATGCCCTATAAAAGAACAACCTGTTCTGGGTGTGCTTATAGCGCTTTAGTTTTTTGCAGGTCTGGGTTCTTGAATGTGTCAGAAACATGAAGTCAATCGAGCGTACTTCGGACAAAACAAAAGTAACTTTGTTTAGGAGTGTACTTGGAGTGCATACATTTAGTATTTTCGATGTGACTCCCCCTTTTAACTATTAACCGAAATCGCTTCCAGTTGCCCCACACTTTCTGAATTTGGCAGAAGTAATCTCGTACTAAGTCTGTCAAAAGTTTCTAAAGTCCATTCTCCGACTTCGGCTTTCGTCCAAACATTCTCCTTTTGAGATATCCAAAGCCAACAAAATCCACTCGGCTGACGTCGGGTGAATTGACCATGATGTTATGCTTCTTCAAGGTTTTTACCCCATTTTTCTGCCTCAGTTTTGCGGCAGGTGTGGGACGTGGCTGCGTCATGGTGAAGTGTCACATTTGATGCCTCCACAGGGTAAAGTTTGATATGTATTCCTCACCGTAATGCTTTAGAACGTGAATAATCGTCTCGCTTTACCTTCACGTCTTTTGGGACTTTGATGAGCGGTAGGACGCCAATACCCGTTATTCCTCCAACAACTATGAAGCCGGTGCTGAAGTAGTCTCTCGCATCAAACCAATCTGGGGATAGGACTTGACGTTTGGCGAAGTAACAAATCTTCCTTTCTCCGTTCCTGTAAGATAGACCAATTATTGCTTCATCCATTGTGCGGTCGAATTCCTTTTTTTCTCCAGCCAATACCTTCTCATAAAACTTTCGACAGGACGTCTTACGGCGCTAAAAGTGATCCTGCATCAACTTATTTATCCGCTTTTTCTCCTTATCCGCCAATCGCAATTTTTTATATATTTATTTACGGTGCACTGTGCTACTTTAACTTTGCGGGCAATTTGTCTCTGTGATATACGATTTCTATTATTGCCCCAGAACTTAAATTTTCGGTCTTTGTCCCGGGAAATCTGGAGACAGGTCTATTTTGTTGTATGATGGTTGCTTAGCCTCGGCTAACCGCTTTTCCTCTTTTTTATTGATGATGTTATTGACTGTGGACTTCGAAACGAATACATTTTCGTTTTGCACCTTCACAATGTCAGGGCAGCTATAACAAGATTTGGAAAGTGCCAAGAGGCGACCTTCGTTCGCAGGGTCAATTTTGTTTTGCATTTTTGAAGCTAGAAAGAATGCATTTTGAGGTACGCCTCCTTGTGTTCCACAAAACTGCCAAAATTTTACTTGAAATTTTGCGCGAGTTAAAGCTTTGTGTATGCTGTCCAAAATACACTCGATCGGTATTTGGGGTGAACGGACAGGGTTTAGTGCGCATTTTCATTTAGGTGCTTTTAGCGCTTTTGCCTGTCCCTATAGTAATAGGGTATATATTTTTAATACAGTCTTAACCACAAACGTTTTTAGTGTGTGGCGACTAAAATCCAGGTCAAAGCAAACGTTGGCGAACCAACGTATGCGTATATTTAACGGATACAAAATAAGTAGTGCGAATGTGCATAAGACCAACGTCGATACAACGTATAAATTCAAGAAAGAGAAAAACGTATGAAACACGTTTGCTGCTATTATTACATATTAGACATCAATCAAATATTTAAAGCTTAAAAGGCAATAAAGTGTTAATTACATTTCCTGATCGTTGGACAGGTAGCTGTCTCAACCTAACAACACAGACAAATTAACATACAGCGGACTCTCTCTATCACAACCCTCCTTATAAGTTTTTCTCTATCACAACTTTGTTTTTCAGCCCTTCGTAAATGTAGTGTACATATTAAATGTTCCATATAAGTTCTATATAACAATATTTCCGTATAACAATCATTATACAGCACATTTTCTAGCAGAGTAGTTTCGAGGGGAAAGCAATTATGACCATGACGTGTATTTGTAATAATGCTAATTATGTATTCCAGCCCGGCCTTTGCGAAGCAGCCTATATCTGTCTCGAGTACGCCCGAACGGCCATGTTCATGTGGATGTTCGTGGAAGGGATTTATCTGCACAATATGATCACTGGTGAGTACTTTTTATTGATGTACAATCCAACGAAGTCTTTACTTTCATCTTTTTAGATGATTGGATATTTAAAGGCAATAAAAATGGTCCTCAGTCGATCACGTTTTGCTAGCAAGAAGCCCAATTAATTTTAATCATCCCGCCAAAAAATTTGCATTGGGCATACAAACCAGCTGGCAGCATTTATTGCTGCGTTCCCTAAAATTTTCAGTGCAAATTAGATTCAAGTTCAATCTCAAGTTTATTTTCAAGTCCAAGTTTAATTTGCCAATGTGACTTGGGACAGTCATTAAACACATGAAACTATACTTAAAAAAGAGCAAAATTACGGCGCGTTAATTTCAAGTCTCAAGTCAAGTTCAAGTTCGTACAAGAGAAGGAGCCCTAACAATTACCGAGGCACTTCATAGCCTTGAGAAATTAATGAGATGGAATGTCAATTATAGATAACGTTTGGGTGTAGTTTGCAAACTGGACTTGTACGAAGCTCTATAATTATACATTGTTAGTGCCTAGAAAATTACGACAAAATGTGGCATATGGTCATATGCCATTTTCTAAGGAAAAGCTCTTTGACAGATGACCTAAAAATTATGTAATTGCTCCAGGGAATATATTTGTTTTAATGGGCTATGTCCACACTTTTTTTGGAGCAGAGAATCTCGTATAAATCCAATCGTCAAAAGAGAATTCATTGATTACAGCGGACACTCACTATAACAACCCTGAAGGGGAGGGCAGAAATGGTTTTTATATGGAAAAGTTGTTATATGGAACATTTAATATGTATACATTACATATACATACGAAGGACTGAAAAATAGAGTTGTTATAGAGATAAAGTTGTTATAAGAAGAATTGTTATACAGAGAGTCCACTGTAACACGTGTTGACGTGATCTATGGCCCTCGCATTTGTTTGAAAAGAGATGAGTACGTACAGTCGAACCTTTCTACAACGGGCTCCGTTATAACGGTTTTCTCTCTATACCGGTGGCTGAAAATGCTTCCCTCAAAAACTTTCTCCAATTGTTAGCATACACATTTCTGTTCTCTATAACGGTTTTTCGTTATAACGAGTAAAATATACTGATTTAAGAGGAACCGTTATAGAGAGGTTCGACTGTATATTATATCATTACAGTCCACTCTCTCTATAACGGTGTAGCAAAAAGCACCTACATTTAACCATTAGAGAACAACCGGTATAAGGAATAATACAAAATCGTTATAGAGACAGAAATCCATTATAAGGGAGTCCGCGATGGAGAATTTTGCTGGTACATACGGATGTAAGCATGTACAGCCGACTCTCTCTACAATGGTTTAGCAAAAAGCACCCTAATGTAACCGTTACAGAGAATAACCCGTATAAGCAATAATACAAGACCGATATACAGCAAAATATATAGTGACGGGGGATTAAAAATTAAAGAAAATCCGGTATAGAGATAGAAATATGCGAAAGGCGTGGCCTAAAACCGTTATAGATAGGAAGGCTAAACGGCGGGGGATTCAAAATTAAAGAAAATCCGTTGTAGAGGGAGAAATATGTGAAGGCGTGGCCTAAAACCGTTATGGGGAGGGAGGCGGAATGGTGGGGATTCAAAACTTCTTCGGAATAGATATTAACTGCAATGGAGTAAACCGTTATAGAGAGTGAATTTAGCATAGCAAATATCTCGGGCGGGTTTGTGAACACCGTTATAGTGCGAAAACCGTTATGTGGAGGCCCGTTTTAGAGAGAGTCCACTGTATAAGTACACATATGCATATATTAATATATTATATGTACCATATAAACACATGTATATAAACGTGTACTATATATTACAGTCGGCTCTCTCTGCAATGGTCTAGCAAAAAGCATCTACATTTAGCCGTTATAGAGAATAACCGGGATTAGAAATTGCACAAGATCGTTACAGTAGAGTCTCTACAACAAGTCTCTTTATAGAAGCATTTTTAACAACATTTTGTTTTCCGCCCTTCGTATGTACATGTGAAGTACACATTTTATGTTCTATGTATAACAACATTTCCCAGTAACCATGTTTTTTCCTTATCCCTTCAGGGTTGTTATAGAGAGACTCCACTCTATAGAGAAAAACATTTAATAGAGGGATATTCTAAAACTAAAGAAAACCCGGTATAGGGAGAGAAATACGCGAAGGCCTGGCCTAAAACCGTTATGGAGAAGAAAGCTAAACGGCGTGGGATTCAAAGCTAGTGCAAAAACCGTTATCGAGAGAAAAGTGTGCGAAGGCGTGGCCTAAAACCGTTATCGGGTGAGAGGCTGAATGGCGGGGGATTCAAAACGTCCCCGTTATAGAGAAAAACTGTGATAGATATGTACAACTGTTGTAAAGTGTAAACTTATCGTAGTAAATCTCTCGGGCGGATTTACGAACACCGTTATAGTGCGAAAAACGTTATAAGGGAGTTCTGTTATAGAGAGAGTCGACTATATAAGTTTATATATTATGCAGGAAAACATGATTTAATAGGTGAGATGCCGCTACGTGATTAGAATTCAGAATTCATTCAGTATTTCGCATTGTCGCTGGAATTTCCCCTTTGATTTTTTGCTCTTCTTGCTGCGTTTATGGTGCGATACACAATAATGATTGCTCCAGTGCTGATTGTGACCCAAAATATACGTGCCAAGACTAGCACTACATAGCGCCTAATTAATTTTTTATATTGCGAAGTTTCCCTCCAAGTTTGGAGAATGTCGGGAATAAGAAATGAAATGTATTTTTGTGCGTACAGTGACGGTTTTTGAGGAGAAATTGTCCCCCGTGTATCCATTTCTGGGCTGGATCCTGCCCATCCCTTTGACCTTCTCTTGGGCCGTCATCACGGCCACCTTCTACGGCACGGCCACGTGAGTTGCATCATTTATTCGGAGAAGCAATGTCTTTTTTGCGGATGTCATCCATCCCCGTATTTGTGCGTGTACGTGTATTTTGCTTATAGGAAATTTTGGAAAGTGTATTGAACCCTGCTAAATCTACCGTCAGCAGTAAAGAAATGCATTTGGGGCCTCCAGAACTGTTGGATTTATTGGTTTTGACTGGCTTCTATATGCATGCGCTGTATTTGTGGCTGAGAATTTCTGGGATTCTTCTTGCTGAGTTCATTTGTTTTGCTTATTTCATAATACACAGACTTTTTCCTCTTTATAATGTATTTGTGTAGATGCTGGTGGGGCTACAATTTCACGGTGTATTTCTGGATCCTTGAAGGTCCCCGATTGGCAGTTTTACTGGTAAATATTTAAGCCTTTCTTTATTTTTTTCTGCAAATTCTGACGAAAGATTTGTCCACAGAAATCCACAAAATTTTCTACAGACATACACAAATTTTTATACAGAAATACACAATTTTTTATACAAAAATACACACATTTTTATACAGAAATCCACAAATGTTTCCACAGAAATGCACAAATTTTTATACAGAAATACACAAATGTTTCTGCAGAAATTCACAAACGCTTCTATAGAAATAAACACATTTTCTACAGAAATATACAAATGTTTCTACACAAGTTTGCGAGTATAATGTGAAAGTACTTTCAAAAAAGTCGAATTTAATTAGCAAATAAAATTGTAAATTTGCAGGTAAATCTCACATTCCTTCTTAATATCCTCCGGGTGCTAGTGACCAAGCTGAGACAGTCGTACTCATCGGAAACGCACCAAGTTCGGTAAGACTCCGTCACAACAATTGGACGCCACGCCAAGAAATTTGCCTGGACAGAACTTGTTATTACCGGAAAAAATATAATTAAAAATTTTTCAAAACTTGTACAATTTTAGAGATTTTGTATGCAAATTTTGTGTATTGTTTTGTTTGTTAGAAAAGCGGTGAAAGCAGCCTTGGTCCTCCTGCCATTACTGGGACTGACAAATATCCTGAATATGCTGGATGCTCCCTTGGAGAAGTCGGCCTGGGAATTTGCCCTTTGGTCCTACACCACCCATGCCCTCACTTCCTCCCAAGGGTTCATCCTGGCTTGCTTGTACTGCTTTGGCAACGGAGAGGTACGGCCACAAATTCTATAAGCAGTCATATCTCTATAAACCATCAATTTTATTATATTATGTAGCATTCCAGCCTGTAAAATTTGTCTATGTAAAAAGTATTTAGAAATTCTTCAGTGTAAAAATTTGAATTTAGAAATTTGTCAATGTAAACATTTGTATTTAGAAATCTTACAATGATTAAATTTCTGTTTAACATTTTTCAATGTGTACATTTTTTATGTAAACATTCGTTAGATCTAAGCGTTCATATGTAAAAGTATGCTTATGTAAAATGTGTATGTGTTTGTCAAAAATTTACATGTGAAATTTTTCACAAATTTGTATGCAAATATTTGTATGTACAAATTTGTTATATGTGAAAATTTGTGTATAAAAAATTTCCATGCAAATTTTTGCATACAATTTTTTTTTGCTGTGATTGCAATTTCCCTGTCTTTTATATAGGAATTTGTATATAATATGAGTATCTTTTCTATTTCGTAATCTAATTTCTTGAAACCACTTGGAATGCTATATAATATAAGAAAATTGAACAAACGTGCAACAAAAATTTGTGTAGATGTGAATGTATCCTTATGAAATTTGTTTGTAAAATGTGTATGTAAAAATTTGTTATATGTGAAAATGTATTCCAATCTTGCAGGTGCAACAGGCCCTAAAGAAATACGTCCGCTACAACATGTGTGGCGACGGCGGGCAATGGAATCCCGGGAACAAATGGAGTATCGGGCGGGGAGGGACAATCGTGGACGATCCGAACCAAGTGGAACTGCACCACGATGAATCTAGAACCGGTGCCTTGCAAACCCCCGCCATCAATATCATCTCCGAAACTCCGCCACCCACACACTCCTCCCCCGCCTCCAATTGGAAGTGGTCCGAGTGGAGGATGACGAAGAAGAGGCAATGGAGCTGGGCGGCGGCTGTAAAAGGCTCGGAAATAGTAGGAGGACATCCTTGGCCAATCCCAATGACTTCACTTGCAGCCCCAAACCCAACAATGGTGCAATAGTGGTCATTCATACGGAGTCTAGACGGGCTCGTGGCTCCGCCGGAGGGCAGCTCCAGAGGAATTTTTTGTCCAGACTTCGCTCCTGGATCTCTTCTTGGGTCATCGCAAAGGAGGGCAAGACACGGATGGCGCAAGTGCCGAAACAGTTTTGAATCTTGTCACAAAAATTTTCTCTATACATTTTACAGGAACGAAATTTATGCTGCTTTAATTGCCTTCAAATTGCTTATGGAAGCTGTTTGTGCCAATATATCTTCACTGGAGGCTGGCTGTAATATCCAAACAAGCTCAATAAGTGATTCCATAGACACAGTTGTGTATACGAAGATATTGTATTATATTTATTATGTATTAATTAAAATAAAAATTTAACCATTTCATTAACTTCATTCATTAATTTAAATTAATTAATTTCATTAATCAAAATTCGGAATACATACAGTCGACTATCTCTATAGCAGCACCCTATTTGCACCAGAAAAAGTGCTCTTATCACAAACTGCTGGTATAGATAATTAGTTAAAAAATGATTATATTAATTAATTCCGATAATTTTCAGTCTTAACTTCCATAATTTTCCAAATTCTAACAGTATTTACACAATTTGGCGTAAATATTTACATTTTAGTGAGAAAAGAAAAAAATTGCTCTGGTATAGAGTTCTAGTGCTGTTATAGAGATTATAGAGAAGGGATATCTGACTTGGGCACTAATGCTCTTATAGGAAGAAAGTGCTGTTATAGTGAGAGGAATGTAACTGAGGGAAGAAAATATCCTGCTGTTATAGAGTAACTGCTGTTATAGGGAGTGCTCTTACAGAGAGAACACTTTGCATGGTAATGCTGTAGGGAGAATTTAGCACCGCTGTTACAGAGTAAGTGCTCTTATAGGGAGGGCCGGTATACGGAGAGTCCACTGTATTTTACCATTAGTCATTACTATATTATTACTAATTATTAATTGTATTGTTGTCAATACATACATCCTCATATATTTTCAATGATTCTAATTAATAACAATGGGATTCGAAATTTTATGATTGTATGCATTTCGCCTTTATGATTATTTTAGCTCTACAAATTTTTTTTTATTCTTTTACGTTTTTTAATACATTTAAGGGGAAAGTTTGATATTTTGTTTTTGTATTTGAAAGCAACAGGTACAATATATTTTTTGATGGAGGAGACACTGTGTAAAATTTAAATACAGGAAAAAGAACAAATATGTATATTTAATTACATATATATAATATAATCTATATTATTCTCACATTAAATTCTTAGAGTAAATTATTCGAACTTGTAATGCAATCAAAGCACATGTGATTGTACTAATAATTGCTAGGCATTTTGTGTTACATACATACATGCAGTCGACTCTCTCGAGAAGAACACCCGATCTGCACCAGAAAAAGTGCTCCTATAACGCACTGCTGGTATAGAGAATTAGTTAAAAAAATGTTCATAATAATTAATTAAGATTATTTTCAGGTTTAACTTAGATAATTCTCCAAATTCTTAAAATATTTGCAAAATTGGGCGTAAATATTTACATTTTAGTGAGAAAATAATAAAATTGTGCTGGTATAGAGTTCCGGTGCTGTTATAGAGAAAAAGTTAAGGGATGCCTGACACGCGTTAATGCTCTTAAATAGGCAGAAACTGCTGTTATAGTGAGAGGAATGTGACCGATGGAAGAAAATACCCTGCTGTTATAGAGTAACTTCTGTTATAGGGAGTGCTCCTATAGAGAGCGCACTTTACATGGTAAAGCTGTAGGGGGGATTCAACACTGCTGTTATAGAGCAAGTGCTCGTATAGGGAGGGCCGGTAAAGGGAGAGTCGACTGTAATTGTCTAATTTTATATATGCATCTAGATTTACAACACATTAATATTGATTGTAATTTCGTATGATTCTCATTTTGTGGAGAAAATACCGTATTCAAATTTGTTCCTTTTAAAAATTTCGTTGTATTAATTTAACAATTTTAATTTTGTTCCAATTAAACAAATTAATAGTTTAATAGTTCAAATTAATAGTTTCTTCCAGAAAAATTTGCAGGGGCAAATTTTCCTGTACATTTTAATTATTTGTTCTTCCAGCTGTACAATACAAATTTTGTCACCCAACATTTATATCTGAATAATATAATTAACATTTGAAGGACTTATGCACAATTTTGTATATTAAACAATAAAAAAATATAATAAACTAAAACAAATTGTTTGACCATATAATAAATCCCAGATAAAATAATAATTAATTAATTAATTAATAATTAAGTCTGGACATCCTCCTGCTCCACCTCAATCTGGACCTGGCAAGAGTTGGCAGTGGTTGGACGGGAAATGCCGGAATGGATTTCCTCCTGGCTCATTTCCCCCGTGCTCAACTCCTCCTCGACTCCGCCCTTGTTGGGTCTGGCGGTGTTGGACGAAGAATTATCATCCGAATTCTCCCGCCTCCTCCGACTCGTCTCGTGAATGAGAATGACGGGGGAGATCCAGATTCTAAATTTGGAGAGACGATGATGAACATTCCCGCCATTTGGCACGCTCTTCCCCCTCCGATGAGGTTCTTCTGGAGGCGAGCCCTTTTTGAGCTCCGACCCGATTTCGACGATGCCAGTAGATCCATCGTCCTCCTCCAGACTCACGGGCGGGTCTCTCTTGGGGTGGTCCTCCAACGTGCCCTTCCGGGGCGGGTTGAGCCCGTAATTATTGGGGCTGGGAGCGATGGGGCGACCGGGGAGGAAATCCTTCTGGCGACCGAGAGATGGCCTCATAAGGGCATTCCGGCTGCTCGTTGATTGGTGCATCAAGGACATTCGGATGGAGCCGCGGTCTTTGGAGAAATAACTCTCGTTCAGGATTTTGTAGCGCACGAATTTTTTGAGGACGAGTTGGACCTGCAAACCAAATGCATTTTTCGTATACATTGCATACATTTTGTAGTCGATTTTATATGAGAAATGTCCAGGCTTGTAAGCATTGTTTTTGCCTAAGTGCAGGCACTCTGAACTGCAAATATGACTCAAAATTGTACAAAGATGGACAAAATACATTTACAGTGGAGTCTCTCTATATAACAAGTCTCTTTATAACAACATTTCTCTGTAACAACATTATTCTTTCCGCCCTTCGTACATGTAAAGTACATATTTTTTGTTCTCTATAACAACTTTTCCCTGTAACAACATTTTTGGCTCTTCCCTTCAGAGTTGTTATATAGAGACTCCACTGTATTTGAAATGCATACGTACTTAAAATACATTTCTGTTTATTGCAATTTTATTTTGAAATACAGATATTTTCTGTATGTATTTTGGAATTTGTATTTAAATACACGGGACGTTTTGGGAATATTTTGCTGCATTTTGTAATTTTAAAGTGCACCAAGGCAGAATAGAATTTTGTAATATATTGATTGCGCTCTAAAATACAAATGAATGCTAGGTATGCTTATTTTAATTGCAATTCTTTGTACTTTGTAATTAAAATAAGTATTTAAATACATTACTAGCTACTGATGTAATTTGTAATTCGTAGCTAATTACTTGAGGAGCAGCCAAATGTAATTGATAATTTGTAATTAAAGCCCTTGAGTGTATTTTTTGTATTTTGTACTTTGTGTTTGGAACTAAAGTATTTTGGCAATCTCTGAACAACATTTTGAAACCTGCAATCAGAAAACCCGCCATAACTTTGTAAATTCTTTCCGAATCTGGACAAGATATTTTTCACAGTAAAATTCTGCATAAGCTCATATTTTCATCAAAGATGGCCAGAATACTTTGTTGTACCAAAGACTAATTGCCAAGTGCATAAAAACTCAGAGATTGTAATGACATATTATCAATTACACTCGCTGCGGCTCCCCAAGTATTTAGTGACAAATTACAAAATCGAAAATACAATTGTGTTTTATGTCCAATACAAAATGCTAATTTTAAAATACATCCGTAGCTAGTAACGTATTTAAATTACAAAACACAAATAATTGTATTTAAAATACACATTTTAAATCCAAAATTCAAGTAAATGTATTTAAAATACGAATCATATGCGTTCATTTGTATTTTAGAGCGCAATCAACAAATTACAAATTCTATGTTGCCTTGGTGCACTTTAAAATTACAAAACACAGCAAAGTACTCCCAAAAAATCTCGTGTATTTAAATATAAATTACAAAATACATGCTGAAAATAGCTGTATTTGAAAATACAATTACAAAATACAAAAATGCCTTTTAAATAAGTCGTAATTTGGCCATCTCTGAGTTTTCTCTCATTTTATTATTTTTGGACTATATAGGCGGGCGCATTGAGTTTATTTGCATAAAGCAAGTTTCAGGATTCTTTTAACTTGGTTTAATTTGCCATACAGAAATTTCCGAGTCAATCCGTTTTGAAACTGAAAATTTCCGCAAATTATTCTTTTAAGCATCCATTTGTAATCTTTATTTGTCACAATTTATTTATAATTATTTATTTGTAACAATTTCAATTCCCAGGATTTTACCTCCCCATTCATGAAGCAGTAGAGACAAGCCAGGATGAGTCCTTGACAAGACGTGAGGATATGCGTGGTGTAGGACCAAAGTCCAAAGATGACTGCAGATCTCTCCAGCGGGGCATCCAGCATATTCAACAGATTCGTCAGACCCAGCAGTGGAAGGAGGACCAAGGCAGCTTTCACCGCTTTCCTATACGAATACCAACAAAAAAAAACGTCTCAAAAAAATCTAATAAAATCCCCCAAACTTTTTTTCTTCGATAAGCCCCTCTCCGTTTAAGATGCACAGGGTGTCAAGAAAGGATATGGCCCCCCTAAACAATATGATGCAACAAAACTGCAAAATCGAAAAACATGTTTACCATGCAGCATTTTATTGTGGATCTAGGGAAAAAATGCATCCCGATCCAACCAACAATGGCCGAGTTATAGCGGTTTTTTTTCAAAAAAAATAAAAAATTTAAATTTTCGACAAAATTAGTTTTTTGTTTCTGTCTTTAAGCACAAATCTTTTGATGTTCTCCCAACGGTACAAATTGGGATAAGGGCGTTTTCTTAGCACAATTTTATTACAAATCTAGAAAAAATATTTTCATTCAAGTTCAAACAAGAAATTGAACAAGTTATGATGATTTTTTCGCACCAAGTTTAAAAAACTATTTCCGAAAAATCTAGTTATTTTATTTTATTTTTATTTTTATTTTTTCAAAAAAAGGTTAAAAATGAAGTTTTTAGAGAGAGATCAGAGATTTTTAAACTTGTTTTTGAAAAACCGCCGTAACTTTTGTAATTTTGGTCCGATCTGCATAAAATTTGTTTTGCTGGATTCGCAATAGAATTTTGTATGCGACGCATGCATTTTTAAAAATAAAATAAAAAAACTAGATTTTTCTGAAATTTTAATTTTTAAACTTATCGCGGAAAAATCGCCATAACTTGGTCAGTTCGTGTTTGAACTTTGTGGATATATTTTTTCTAGATTCACAATAAAATTGTGCTTAGAAAACGCTCTTATGCCGATTTATACCGTCGGGATAACATGAAAAGATTTGTGCCTAAAGACAGAAACGAAAGATTAAGTTTGTGGAATTTTTTTTGAAAAAAAAAACCGCCATAACTCGGCCATCGGCCGATGAATTTTTTTTCCTTATAGATCCACAATAAAATGCTGCGTGGGAAACGTGCTTTGTCTATTTTGCAGCATTGTTACATCACATTGCTTAGGGGGGTATCTCGTTTCTTGGCATCCTGTACAACTTTCCCCTACGCCACTTTCTTCATTCGCTCAGACTGAGAACCTGTCCAAAAGAACTTTCTCTCTATTTTCTCTCTTACAAAAAGATCCAAACTAGCTGTATATCTCATGTCCTCTCAGTAAATTCGCTCTCCATCTCCGAAGGTGTCATGCACACGCTATGGATACAATTCCTCGCCCTGTCAATTTCGTGTCGTCTCATGCTAGACAAAATCCGTGGGATTCCGACCGCCTGCAGAGTCTCAATGTCTCATCTAGCATCTCCAAGAAAACTTTCTTCAATAATTTCCGCTACTTCCCCGACAAATCCATCTTTAGAGCCTTAAATATTTACTTTATTATTATCCTCCGGAGAAAGTAGAGACTTTTAATGAACTAATCGTTACGCTTGGAATCAAATAGAAATGCTTGGAATCCATACAAAAATTAGGAAATATATATCCCCGAATTGTGCAATGACGCCAATAGAAAGAAATCTGTATGTAATTAACTCTAATTGCGTGCAAAACTTTTTTTTGAACGTCCATCATCATTATTGGAAAGTAGAATCAAGCCCGGGTGAGATTCGTCCACATGCCACTTTGTGACAGGGAAAGCCCAACTGGTAAATGAATGGTCTATTTTCCCTCGTTTAATTCAATTTAAAGCAAAATCTGGATGTGGATCAGCCTCTCGTGCACAATGAATGAAGCTGAGCAATTTCTGGAAAGAACTTTATTGACCTTTTCTCCTCTTGACAAATGATGGAGCAATAGAGTGCGTTTAGTATTTACTAAATTTGCTAGTCTCTGAAATTGGGTTGAGTTAGAGCATCTCATAAAAAAGCCATTGACATGGTTGTTTAAAAGGAAAGTTGCCCTATAGACGCTTTGGACAAAAAGTTCGGGGAAGACATGGTAAGCATGAGGCTGAATCTTTTGGGGTGCTTGAGCGAGAGTCTGAGACGGAGATTAAGAATGTGAAAGAAAAAGGGAGACAATAGGACAGAGAGAAAGTGAGAGAAAATCAAAGAGCAAAGTAAGAGAAAATGCAAAGCAGACAGTGCGACAAATCAAAGAGAGAAACTCAGGAAAAATCAAAGAGAAAAAGTGGCAGAAAGTGAGACAATACGAAAGAGAGAGAAAGTGAGACAACATGAAAGAAAGTGAGTGATAATTAAAGAGAAAGTGGGAGAAAATGAGTGATAATTAAAGAGAAAGTGGGAGAAAATGAGACAATTATAAAGAGGGAGAAAGTGAGACAATATAAAAGAAACTGAGAGAAAATGAAAGAGAGAAAGTGAGGCAAAAATGAAAGAGCGAAAGTGAGAGAAAATGAGACAATAAAAAAATAAAAAGCGAGAAAAAATGAAAGAGAGAAAGTGAGAGAAAGCCTGACAATACGAAAGAGAGAAAGTGAGAGAAAGCCAGACAATACGAAAGAGAG
>JAQGBT010001616.1:0-30250 GCA_034698585.1 Disparrhopalites patrizii | reverse complement strand
GGAAAATAAAACAAGATTAGAAAAAAAAGTTTTTAAAAAATCGAAAGAGAAAGCTGGAAAATAAAACAAGATTAGAAGAGGAAAGTTTTTAAAAAATTGAAAGAGAAAGCTGGAAAATAAAACAAGATTAGAAAAAAAAGTTTTTAAAAAATCGAAAGAGAAAGCTGGAAAATAAAATAATATTATAAAAAAAAAGTTTTTAAAAAACCAAAAGACAAAGTTAGAAAAAAATCAAGCGATATTAGACGAGAAAGGTTTTTAAAAAGTCAAAACAGAAAGCTGGATAATAAAACAATAATAAAGAAAAAGGTTTTTAAAAAGCCGAAAGAGGAAGCTGGAAAATAATACAATATTAGAAGAGAAACGTTTTTAAAAAACCCAAAGAGAAAGTTTGTACAATTTTTATAATACAATGTTAGAACGAGAAGAGAAAGTTCTTGGGTGGGAAAAAGAAAGTTCTAATCACATATGAGCAGGCGTGAGGGAGGATTTTGGATACAAAGGCATTCTCCTTAATAAAAAGCTCCAGAGAAGGCAGAGGAGCCGTTACAAAAAAAAGATACATATTGCCCCCGCGAGAAAGACACCCTTCCCTGATATCCTAATATTAAGTAGAAGAAGGTTTTTTCGGTTCGCCTTATTGCATTGCGGCACGCCACGACTGTTCGACATGAAAACTAATAAATTACTCAGTGTCTTTGGCTCCGCCATTTGGCCCTCTCACCACAAAAGATGATGCACCTTATGATGTTTCCCAGTTTGTCTCTCTCTCTCACTTTTCCCTCTCCAGACCTTTATTCACTCCTGCCCTTCAGTGCAATCTCCACTTTTACCCTTTATTGGCCGCCTTCCGCTTCCAGCAACTTAATTTCGAGATTCTGCCGTCAGATGTACGTCATGAAATCTTTTTTGTACAGGCCGTGTTCGCTGCAAAATAAAGTGCAATGATTTCCACATATTGTGTTAGAACAGCCTGGAACTAATAATATTCGCTGGGACGTGTGTATATGAACGTCTTTGTAGGGGAACTATATGCATGTCCAATTTGAAAATCCCGGGAGACACCAGGCAATTGGTGAAGTCAAATAAATCCAGAAGGAATGATCATCGGCTCGTCACTAATGCGCCTTTCCTTCTTTCTGGAGTCTGAATGAAAAGAGTCGGAGATAAGCCAATTTTATGCAATGAAACATTTTGCAGATCTTTCTTTTTCATTTTCTCTCTCGTCCTTTGTCACATTCTAATTTGCTCTTGCTTTTTTCTCTTTCATTCTCGGGCGCATTTTCTTTCTCTTTCTCTCTTTTTCGGTTTTATCTGCATCTCTTTATTTCTTTACATTTCTCTCTGTTTTTGTCGGGCTCAATTTCTCAATTTTTCGCTTTCCTCCGTCCTTCTCTATTTCGGTCTCTTTCTCTCGTTTTCGCTTTTCTTTGCATCTCTGTCTATTTCTCTCTCTTTCTCTCGTTTTCGTTTTTCATTGTGTCTCTGGCTTTTTCTCTCTCGTTCTCTCTTTTTTGCTTTTCTCTCTTTCTCTCGTTTTCCTTTCTATCTGTTTCTCTCTATTTCTGTCTCACTCTATTTCTGTCTCACTCTATTTCTCTCTCTTTCTCTCGTTTTCGTTTTTCATTGTCTCTCCGGCTATTTCTCTCGTTCTCTTTTTTTGCTTCTCTCTCTCTCTCTCTCTCTCTCTATTCTCTCATTTTATTTGTTCTCTGATTCCCTATATTTCTCTCTCTTTCTCTCGCTTTCGTTTTTCTTTGTCTCTGTCTATTTCTCTATATTTCTCTCTCTTTCTCTCTTTTTCTCTATTTATTTCTGTTTATCTCTCTCTTTTTCTCTATTTATTTCTCTTTATCTCTCTCTCGTTTTCTCTGTGCGTCTCTCTGTGTGGCTATCTCTTCTTTCTCTGTTTCTCTGTTACTCTGTCTCTCGCTCAGTCTTTCTCTTTTTCTCCTTATCTCGCTATAGTTCTCTCCCGCTCTTTCTTTTGCTCTCCGTTTTCCTCTCCTTCTGTCTGTTTCTCTCTTTTTTGCTCTCGTTCTCTCTATTTTCCTGTCGTTGGCTCTCTTTATTACCTTTCCTCTCTCTTTCTTTCGCTTTTTCTCGCTCTGCCCTATTGAAAAATCTGTTGTCGATCCTTTTTGCTATGTCTCTGCTTGTCACCCTTTCTCTCGTTCCGTCTGATTTTCACCCTTTCTTTCTGATTTCCTTTCTCCTTCATTTTCGCATCGTTTCCCATTTTGATCTTCCTCTCGTACTTTTTTTTTAATCTTTCCCTCCGATTTTCTCTCTCCTTTGTTTGAACTTTCTCTCTCGTTTTGTATCTTTCCCTTCCTTTCTGTTTTGGTATTTCTCTTCGTCATTTTGTCTTTTTCACCTTTTCTTTTATAATCTGTTATTGTCTCGCTTTCTCTCTCGTCGTTGTGTTTGTTCTATTCTGTTATTGTCTCGGTTTCTCTTTCTCTGTCTTTTCTGTTCTATTCTGTTATTGTCTTTCTCTCGTTTTATCTTTTCTGTTCTATATTCGTCTCCTTTCTTTGTTTTTGTCTTTTCTGTCCTATATTTGACTCTTTTCGCTATCTTTGCATTTTCAGTTTTATCTCTGTCTCCCTTTCTCTCTCTTCCTCTTTGGGACACCTTTTTGTCTCTCCGACTCTAGCTCTTTTTCTCACTCACGCTTTCCCTTTCTGTCTTTTCTGCACAGTTTTGGTTGAAGCACGTTGGACTATTTTGTCAATTTGTATTTGAATTCTCTCTCACGCCATTTCGTTTTCTGTCTGTGTCTCCCTCTCTCACGTGAGTTCCAACCTTCTCCTTTTTTCTTTGACTTTCTCCCGAGCGTTTTATCGTGATTTGTGTCTCCCCATATTCCGGTTTCTCTCCATGTTCCTTTTTGATCAAATAACGTGGAAGGATTTACAATGGCAACTCTCCTCCCTGGCTTGTAAATTGCCCATGAATATAATTGCAAGGAAAATCTATTTTCCCTCCATCTCCTTACGAGTCTAACGATGTTCATCATCATCACCACCCTGATTACCCCGGCAATGACTTCTCCGGCAAAGATCCTCCTTTTCTTCATCTTGATGATGCTCTCCGCGTGGTTCCTGCACCATACAAGGGAATGTCAGGCAGAGTGTGCTCGCTCAGGGGCAATCGAAAAGGAAACGCATTAAAGTTAGTGGAAGGAGAGGGAGAAAGTGAAAAGGAGAGGGAAAGAATGAGAAGGAGAAAGTAGGAGGAGAAGGGACAGGGGGAAATTATTTCTCCAATTTACTAGACCTGCACATTGTGCAAGTCTTAATGATATTCTTGAGAATGTGCCAGGGAAACTGCAACAAAATTCTTGTACAGCCAACGATCTTTCTCTGGGGAGAGACGGAGGGAATTTGAGAGAGGGAAAGAGCGGGAAAAGGACGGAAAGGTTGAAGCAGGCTATGTGTGAATGCCTCCAATGTGCACTGTACAACTGGAATTCCAGTACAAGGGACTTTCCAGTCGAGGTTGAGCTTGAAATGATGATTTGGAGGAAAAGGAACGGCAATTGTAATGCACAAATGGGAAGATGTGAGAGGATAAGGCGACGTAGCACGTCCGTATTACATAAAGGAGACTAAAGAGGGAGGACTTAAATTGTTATAGACAAGGTTATATATACAATTTCGGTCTAATTGTAAGGACGCCAATGGAAGCAAAGGTATACATGTGTAAGAGGAAAGAAATCTAATACATTTAACAAAAAAGGAGTCAACATCAAATGTAGCAGATACTTACAGAAAATTTTAAACTGATAAAATAAACAGCGGCACTGCACTGAAAGTTGCAGGAAGACAAAGACACAAGGACAGAACCGAAAAAAACCAGAACCGAAAAAGAGAAAGCCCGAATCGAAACAGAGAAAGCCAGAATCGAAAAAGAGAAAGCCCGAACCGAAAAAGGAAAGCCAGAACCGGAAAGTAGAAAGCCAGAACCGAAAAGTGAAAGCCAGAATCGAAAAAGAGAAAGCCAGAACCGAAGAAGGGAAAGCTAGAACTGAAAAAGGAAAGCCAGAACCGGAAACTAGAAAGCCAGAATAGACAACGAGAAAGCGAGAACCGAAAAAGAGAAAGCCAGAACCAAAAAAGAGAAAGCCGGAACGGACACCAAGGAAGTCTAAACACAAAAAAAGCCCAAAACCGAAAAAATAAATAAAAGAACCGAAAGAGCAGAAAGTTAGAACCGACAAAAATGAAAAAAATAAGCCGAAACAGAAACCTACAACAGACAAAAAAGAAAGCAAAAATTAGAAAAATTGAAAATTAAATGCTACGAAATTGGAAGCGAAAGGATTCTATACATATATCCAGCGAAAGATAAAATGGATGGAATTGGATAGAGACAACAGGAAACATTAGAGGATGCAAAGAGAAAGCCAAAACCAACAAAAGAGAGAGCGAACACATACACGAAAAAACAAAATACCGTAAAAGAAAATGCAAAGTCCCGAAAATGAGAAAGCAAATTCCAGAAAAAGAGAAAGCAAATTCCAGAAAATGAGGTAGCAAACATCCGAGAAAAGAAAAACTGACAATAAACCAAACCCTCCGAAAAAAACTAAGCAAAACCAATAGAAAACCACCAAAAATGAGAAAGCAAAAGTGGACAAACAAGATATCGAAAACCTAGAAAAGATACGATTAGCAAATACAAAATGCACACATGGTGAAGCCAGGAAGCAGAAACAGTAAAAACATGCAAGAGATATGAGAAATTGAAAGTGACAGAGTTAAAATACGAGAACGTGAAGGCTACCAATGTATAAAACGCAGGCGACCAGAGACGAGCAGACAAGAGAGAAAGCAAAATCAAGAAAATTAAAAGCAACATGAGCCTTGCAAGCTAATGCATTGTTGGCAAATAGCGACAGAATAAATTTAAAAAAAGCAGAAAACGTGAGAGCAAATGTAAGAACGAGAGGCAGTTTGACCAAGAAATGGGTAAAACGCAAGCAAAAAAGGGACACACGAATTACAGGTGAGGTAGTGCAAAGTGCAATAGAAGATAGGATAAACAGTGAAAAGGCTGTAACAATTGTTAAAAAGGAGCAGAATTGACAAATAGAGACGAAGCAAATAAATAAAGAGCATAAATTATTGAGACAAAAATTGTATGTTTGGAAACAAATGGAGTTTGGAGACAAATGTGAATGGAAACTAAATCCAAAATAATTAGCTTATTAAATGATCTGACAAATGCTGTAAATTATGAAAAATAGTGACCGCGCAAGAGAGACATTTCTGGACAAATTGCCGCTCTAAGAGGAACTCCGTTTCATTAAGGATTTGTCCAAAGCGACCATCAAATTGCAATTACGGAGAAAAAAAGAAAGTTTGGAGTAGAAAGTAGAAAACGTTCCTCTTGAGAAACTTCTTTTATTTAGCTTCTCAATTACACTCCAACTTACCCTCAACGTTAGATCCCGCCGGCCCAGTTTGAATGGAACGGTAGGCAGTCCTCAAAGAGTCCCGACGTTTTTCTCCTCCCCCAAAAGAGAAAGCAAAAGACTGGGAAAGTCACAGTTCCGAATCAAAATGAGGTCCTCCGGAGCAAAAAAAAAGAAAAAAAAGAACACCCTCCGCTTTCCCATTCTATATATACACGACAATCCCTTTTCAAATCCAGGCGGAAAAATACTGTGTAAAAATCTGTGTCGCTTCCCTCCAAACAAAATCCTTTATTTCCACTCCCATACAAAAATGTTGGGTGAAAAAGTATTTGTAGGGTGAAAAGGAGTAAGCCATTCGTAAAGCCATCAATTGTGTGAAGTTCCTTTTTTTTCGAGGGGTTTGGCTCTGCCATGTACATATATGGGGAGGACCAGTTTCTCCCGGCATTCTCTTCCCTTTCTCCGGCTCATACATTGGGATATAAAGCATGTCTCTTCCTTTACAATGGTCCTCAATGGAAACAAGGGGGAGAAGTGATGAATGCCTAAGTTACTGGCAAAGGGAAGGGAGTAAGACAAAGGGAAGAGGGCCTTATAGACTCTCCAGAAAAGTATTCTTTCCCAAAAAGTTTTTGTCATTGTGGGAAAGAGAAAGAAAGGCCAGAAGAGAGAGAGAGAGAGAGAGAGAGAAAGAAAGGGAGAGAGGAGAAAGTAAGTAAACGAAGGCCGGCCGCAAAAAAAGGACAGAAAGTCCAAAAAAAACAGAAGAGCAAGACGGAGATAAATTAGAAAAAGGAAAACAATTGTGAGGAGATGGAACGAGATACAAAAGGCGCGGAAATTTCAAAATTTACAGAGGAAGAAAAAGAGCGAAAAATCAGAAAATCACAGGGGGAAAAGTGCAAACAAAAACGATAATCAGTTATAACTTAAAACCGGAGAAAAATGCGAAGGTAAAGTAAAACAACTTGCCGAGAAAATTAATGGAGATTGTCGGAGAACAAATGGAAAAAAGGGGAACTTGTGCAGGAACTTTTTAAAGTAAAAACTAGACTTAAATGAGCAAGCGAAAATTAGTGTAAACGTTGAGACTGCAAAATTCAACAAAAAAGTGATTAACGTACTGAAAAGCGACAGTGGGAAATAAGTATAGAACAAAACAGAGAACAAGTCAGGAAAACAGAGAGGCCAAGTTTGACATTGAGATGGAAATTCAGGAAAATAGAGAGAGAACAATTGAAAAAACGTTGACGTTGAGATTGATATTCGGGAAAACGGAGAGCAAAAATTTAAAACACGTTGACATTGCAATAGAAATTCCGAAAACAAGATAATTTAAGAAAAAACTGGTAGTGAAAGTAATCGAAACAATTGAGAGCAATTAACGTGGAGAAAAAATTTGGAAAGATAAAAATCCATGATAAATGCGAAGGCATTTAATAGACAGAAAAAAATAGATAAAAATATTCAAAGGAATATTTGGAGGAAAATATGGACACAGATGTTTGAAATGCAAAAGATAAGACAACAAATGGAAAAGCCAGAAAAGTAGCAACAATACTGCGCGAGAAAGCAAAAATTGAGAACGAGACTAAAAGTTGCGACAAAGAAGGAAAGCGGTCATTAAAAGGAATAAAGTCATCACAAATTGCGCAGAAGAATGCAAGGACAATTGAAGTAATTGTATAAACAAAGAGAAAATATAAAAGCGGGAAAACAAGTAATTCAAAAGTAAATACGAACAAAATATTGTGACAAAAATTAAGTAAAGAAAAAACAGGAAGGAAACTACAGGAAAATATGGCTCCGAAAATGGGATTAAAGAGCAAGGAAAAGACAGAGAATAAACCAGGACAGAAAGTAAAAATCAAAGAAATAAAAGCCAACAGAATTGCAAAGAACTTAAGAGAAGCGAATAGAAAAGGAATGAGAAAGTTGGAGAGTAAATTAAGCAAGTCCGCTTTGTGACAGCCCAAAAAAGGAACAAACAAGACGACTTTCTTTTCTCCAAAGACAAAAAGCAAGTCTTAAACACTCCCAAAAAAACTTCCACTACTCCTTCTTTCGTATTTGTGTAGCTCTGGCAGTTTGTTTTTGTTTGCATTGAACTCCAACCAATTATTCCAAGGAAATGCTCCCTAATTTTCTCCATTGTTTTATCACTTTCTCCATCTCCGCCATTGTTCGCCTTTTTTCCGCGCTTTCCCTTTACCGTCTTTCTATGCCTTTGTCCTCGCTTCTTTTTTTTTGGCTAATGGTTTATTATATGTATACATATACACTTCTCTTTTTGTTCCTTAAATGTATACCAATTACTAATAATTAATTACGTTCTTTTGTACTTATAGTGGCTTCCCTTTCATATTGGACCCATTTGTTGACTGTCTTATTACGTTTATATTGAGCCAACTTTCTTTGAACTGTCCATTACTTCATTCTTAGGTTTTCCTTTTCACTAAATTTTGATTTATTCACTTCCTGATCGTTTTTCAATTTCTATTGATGTCTTCTATATTCATTTTTCAATTTTTTTCGATTAATATTTCCATTCTTATTTTGTTCATTGCTTTTTTGATTTTTTTCATTTTCTTATTGCTTTTATTCAATTCAGTTGCCCTTTTGAACTTTCTCTTTTGCGTAATTTTGTTCATTTCAATTGCCTTTGTGAACTTTCTCTTTTGTGAAGTTTTGTCTTTTAATTTTGATTGAATCTCGCCAGCTTTCAACTGGCTGGTTTTTGTAATAAATGCTTTCATTTACAGTCCATTTTCTCCATAACGGTTTAGCAAAAAGCAGCCAGAAAAACCGTTATAACGAATAACCGGTATAAGAAAAACCGTTAATAAACGGCTTAAATGGCGGGGATTCGAGATTACCGAAAAACCGGTATAGCGTGTGATGGCGTGACCTAAAACCATTATAACAAAAAGGAATTTATGGTGGGGAATTGATAAATTTGAAAAAACCGATATAGCGTGAGAGGGCGAGGCCTAAAACCGCTATAGCAAAAAGGAATGTATGGCGGGGATTCGGGGATTCAGAAATTTGAAAAAACCGGTATAGCGTGTGCGGGCGTGGCCTTAAACCGTTATAGCAAAAGGCATTTATTGGTCGGGGATTCAGAGCGTACCCAGTAAATCGAAACATCCGTTAAAATAACCGTTATAGAGGAAGATTTTAGCATTGAAATGGTCTCGGGCGGGTTTGTGAACGCCTTTATAGTGCGAAAATCGTTATAAGGAGGTCCGTTATAGAGAAAATTGACTGTATGTTCCATGTAATTTGTTCAAGTTATTTTCTTTTTTTGTTTACTCCTTTGGCATCTATTTAATGTGATTTTTATATTAACTTTTTAGGCTTTTGTCCGACTTTCTCCATACGATTTTTTTCAATAAATCTCTTTAAATTAATAAATTCGTTTTTCCCAATAAATTCAATCCGGCTCAATTTCATGGCTGCCCTGAGGCCTGTCGTTTGTTGCGGCGTTTCTTTCTTTGGAATAGGAAATTTTATTCCAGTTATGTCTACGGGAGAAAGTCCTCACAAACAGCCAGACATTCGTCTAAAAACGAAAGCGTGAGTATGAATTCAAGGAAGAAAGTCAATTATAATGAATAATTGTGGAAGGAAAAACTACACCAAAAAGTAATACAGTAATAGTACAGTAAAGTAATTTCTATTTACTGTCCCTGCTTTCTCCTAATTTAATTCTGTACTCACACTCTGAAAATTCTCTGTGTCGTTGTGTCGCGCCAGGGGCGACGTAATTGGTCGTGCGGAAAGTAATTCCCTCCAGGGTATTTCCTCGTGCTACAAAGGAGACTCGTGTTCCAGGAAGTACTTTTGGAGGGAAAGTGCGTCCCCCAACACGCAATTATTAGGACTCGTGTCGTCCCTACAAATGTCTTTAATGGGACTATGTTAATTTTTCCGGGGGCATAACTCCCATGTTTAAAGCTTTTTTGGTCTCAGTCACTTTCTCCCCGGAGGTTGATCATTGTCTCGTGTTTGCGGAGGAATTGCACCAGTCTAATTACTATATACACACACTCGGGGTGTTTACCATGGGGAAGTCTTCACTCTTGGGCTTCTTTCCATTTTTGGGTGGGAAAGGATTTTATTAGATGCACAAGGCTTGTAATATACATGTGTAGTTTAGGCTTCGAGACGGTGGTTGGTGCCAGGAGAGAGAGGCTGTGTGAAAGAGAGATAGAGAATGAAATATAAATGAATGAGAGAGGATTCACTAGCCATCAGCAAAAGACTTTGGTAGAGTCTCGTTATAATAAGTCTCTTTATAACATATCTCCGTAACATCTTTGTTTTCCCCTTTTTACATATTCAATGATTCGTATCAGTTTTTGAGGAAGAAATCAAGTAAAACAAAGGAAAGAAAATAAGAAATAAAAAAGAATTTAAAAAACGAGAAAATAACAAATAAAAAAGAAATTTAAAAAAAGAGAAAAAGAGAAAAAAACAAATAAAAAGGAATTTAAAAAAAGAGAAAATAATAAATAAACAGGAATTTAAAAAAAGAGAAAAAGAGAAAATAATAAATAAAAAGGAATTTAAAAAAAGAGAAAATACAGATATACAGAACAAACAAGAAACTGAGAAGAAAGGGAATGTGTGCGAAAATAACTAATAAAACAAAAGCGAATAAGGAAAACAGAAACAAAGTAATAAAAAAGACTAAATGAAAAAATGAAAAAAGGGAAATAAATAGAGTACAAAAAAAACATTAAACGAAAAAAAGGGAATGAAGAGGAAAAATAAAACCAAAATTATAAAAAAGGAAAATGAAGTACAAAAGAAAAAAATGAAACAAGAAAAAAGAAAATACAGAGAGTCCAAAAAAACAAAAAAGTAATCAATAAAAAATGGAAAAAGAGTTAAGAGAGAAAAACAGAAAGAAGTAAAGAAAAATATGAACTCACATCGACAAAGGAAGCAAAATAGATAAAAGGTAAAGATATAAGCACGAAAAATATTGACAGATATAAAAATCAACCAAATGAAGAAAAACAAGAGCAATAGCGAAGGGAAAAGAGACAATCAAAGGACAACCAGGGAGAAAAAGAAGTAACACAAAACAAAACAAAGGGAAAGACTTACAAAAAGAAGCAACACAAGACAAAACAATGGCAAAGACTTACAAAAAGACAACACAAAATAAAACCAGAGAGCAAAACAAGGAAAGCAAGAGAAAAAAAGACAAGACAAAGGAAAACAGTAGAGAAACAGACAAGACAAAAGAAAACATAAGAGAAAAAAACAAAGCAAAGGAAAACAAGAGAGAAAAAGACAAAACAAAGGAAAACAAGAGAGAAAAAGACAAAACAAAGGAAAACAAGAGAGAAAAAGACACAACAAAGAACGAGCAGTACCACAAGACTAACCAAAGGAAAAAATGAGGGAAAACGAAGGGAAATGAGACAAAACAAGGAAAACGAGAGCAAAAAAAAAAGGGAAAAGTATCAAAAACAGAAAGCGCGACAGAAGAAAGAGACAGAGCAAGATAGAATTGAGCAAAACAGTGAGCTTGGAGAGACTGAACAGGAAAGAAAAGGAGCATGGGATGGGGAAAAAGAAAAAGAGAGCGAAAGAGGGACAGGAACATAAAGCGAGAGAGCTGAGAACATTTAAAATCAGAATGAAAGAGAGACAAAATGAGAGAAAGTCGGAGTGAGATGAGATAATATGAATTATTATTTCAGGCATTTTTTACAAAAGTGTGAAAAAGGGGATGGTGCGAGGCCGGTTGGATTGCATCCAGACAGCCGGACGCTCTCATCAATCTTTCATGCTGTCCCCCATTATTTGCTACAAGCCAAAACTCTCCCCCAAAAAAATCTTCCACATCTTCATAAATTTTGGTGGGAGTTCATGATTTTATAACGTTTTTTGGGCTTGGAACAACATCCCTAAAAAACTGGGGGAATTTATCTTCTGCGAAAGAAACGCCTTGAACTGAACCAGGAATTTCATTAATTTGCTGTATCGTCCCATTCTACAAGGACAATTCTATTCTTCCCCCTTCAAAAGCAGCTCTATCAGTCACTCTCTGACGTCCCAGTCCATAATGCTTTTGCAGGGATTCATCTAGAAGTTTAAAGAGATTTTAGGAGCGGAGAAATGATAAATTATTTAACGTTTAATTATAAACATGTTAACCACATTTCAACGCCGTTCTTGTTTTTCTGTAGGAACAAATGGAGAAAGCCGTGATGGTGGACGCCGTTCGTTATATTCTCTTCGTGGGCTCAATTCTCTCCCTCATCTGCCTCTGTGCGGCCCTATTCATCTTCTACTATTTCAAGTAAGACCTCATCCCTGCGCTTTTTTACATCATTCATATTTTCGCGGTTTTTTTTTCAAAATTAATCTCAACGTGATAACATTCACTTTCTAAAAACCAAAATAATCTTGAGTTAACTGAACACCCGCGAAAATGATGGATTCATTGTGAATGAACGGTACAGAAAAAATATATTGAATATGGTGCATTCAAAAAAGCGTAAAAAGTAGGTAAATTCCATTTCTCCAGAGAAAAAACTAATTTTTCGGCCAAACTTCGTCAGTTGATAGTCCTTAGCGTAGGAAATCACAATATTTTTATTCTGTCGCTCTGCGACCACCTCAAGCGACACTGCAGCATTTTGAACGTTTCCGCCGTTTTTTCTGCGTTTTGCCTGGGGCACAGCCGCTGATACAGTCGACTCTCTCCATAAGAGCACCCTATCTACACCAGAAAAAGTGCTCTTATAAGTTATAACGCACTGCTGGTATATATAAAGAATTAGTTAAAAAAATATTAATATTAATTAATTAAGATTATTTTTAGGCTTAACTTTGATAATTTTCCAAATTCTAACAATGTTTGAACAATTTGGCCCAAATATTTACATTTTAGCGAGAAACAAAATAAAATTGTTCCGGCATACAGTTCCGGTGCTTTTACAGAGAAAAAGTTAATGTTGAAGGGATACCTGACTTAGGCGCTAATGCTCTTATAGGGAGAAAGTGTTGTTATAGTGAGAGAACTGTGACCAAGGGAAGAAAATACCCTGCTGTTATAGAGTAACTGCTGTTATAGGGAGTGCTCTTATAGAGAACGCACTTTACATGGTAAAGCTGTAGTGGGGATTCAGCACTGCTCTTATAGAGTAAGTGCTTTTATAGGGATGGCCGGTATAGGGAGAGTCGGCTGTATTTGGATTTTGATGAAATTCGGCGAGGACACGTAAAACGCAATGGTTTAGACCTAATTTTTTAATTTTCCGGATTTTGATCTCGGTTCGCCGTAAAATCACCAAAAACTGTGTTTGTTTCGCCGTTTATGCGAGCGTTCGGCCGCTAATAATTGGGTGTTCATGAAGTTGGGCGAGAACATGCTAAATTAACTTATCTTGATCTCTATCTCATTTTTCTATTTTCTCAATTTTCGCCTTCGTTTGCCATAAACTGGCCAAAGATTACGTGTTAATTATTTTAAAAACCCGGTTCTGGCGAACGAATGCGAAAATGGAACAATTGGATTTAAATAATTTAATTTAACATGTTCTCGCCGAGCTTCATGAAAACCCAATTATTAGTGGCCGAACGCCAGCCTAAACGGCGAAAAAAACAGGGTTATTGGATTTTCTGGCGAACCGAGATCAAAATCCGGAAACTTTAAAAATTTGGTCTAGATCATTGAGTTTTACGCGTCCTCGCCGAGCTTCATCAAAATCCAATTATTAGCGGCTGTGCTTCAGCCAAAACGCAGCAAAAAACGGCGAAAAAGTTCAAAATTCTTAGGTGTCCCTTGAGGTGGTCACAGAGTGACAGAATAAAAATATTTTGATTTCCTACGCTAAGGACTATCAACTGAGGAAGTTTGGCCGAAAACTTCAAGATGAGTTTTTTCGCTGGAGAATTGGAATTTACCTACTAAAAATGGACTTACTCCCGCTTGTATCCCCATCCTTGAAATGTGTCCCAGGTAAATAAACGAGTGGTGAGTGACCCCATTGATTTTCCCCAATGCATTTTCCCCATCCAAAAAACGTCCCTATCAATATAGGGACAATTATCTGTATTCAAAATAATGGCGGGAGAATATCCTCGCGGGATTTAGGCTTCTTATGCGGGGGTAAATCACTTAACCTCCATTCATTTCCTCGTCTTTATCCCCTCTCACTTCCGTTGCGGCTTACCCAAGCACATTCTCCGATAAGATGTTTCAGAGGGAGAGAGAGAGAGAGAGAAAGTCACTCTGTACAAGACGAAGTGAAAGTGTGGAGAAAGTTCGAGTGGAAAATTAAACACGGACCCAAAACGGGTTGGTAATGATGCGGAGATTTCCTCTCGCGGGGCTCCCTCTCTTTCCCAGGGATTTGTTGTTGATATATGTAATAATGTTTTAAGAGGTCCATAAACTTGGGCGAAAGCCGGGGAAGGCATGGGGGCTTTTTTTTAAAGGGAGAAAGCAACTGCAAGAGAGAGAGAGAAAGAGAGGGAAATGAGAGGGAGTCTCGCCGAGACTTGTTCATCCATCATGCCCCATACGAAGCTTATAATAGAAACCTGACGTTTAAGATCGTGACCAGTCATAAATAATCGTCTCTGTCCCCATGTGAACGCTCTCGAGGAGTAACTTCTCTCTTCACTTTCTCCCCATTCAAAAGTCCATGAATTCTCTTGTTCCTGGGCCTCATTTTCCTCCGTGGATTTCCCAGCTATTACCCGTTGAGCTCTGGTTGAGCGTCTCTGTTGCTTTTATTTTTGGTTGCGTAAATTAATTGTTGAAGTTACCCGCTTTTTCCCGGCATTTTAAGTTTAAAACTTGAATTTGCCCGCGTGTTAGTTTGGCTATCTCTTTTTCTATTAGTTTCTTATCATTTATCACTGCTTGCCATGCTTTGGGTGGATAGACTTTACCCTCTGCGGTATTTTGATCTAGCTGTCTGTATTTTCTCTCTTTCTTTGTCTCCCTCTCTATCCGTTCTCTCTTTGTGTTCTGTCTCTCGTTGCTTTTCTTTCTGTCTCTTCTTTATCTCTCTATACGTTTTCTATTTGTTCTCTGACTCTCTTTACCTTCTTTCTCTCTGTCCTTCATCTCTCTGTTCTTTTTCTCTCTGTCAATTTTGTCTTACTTTTCATTCTCTATTTGTCCTTTTTGTCTCTTTTTCCATTCTTTCTGTTCTTTCTCTCTCTGCCCTATTTGTCTCTCTTTCCATTCTCTATTTGTCCTTTTTGTCTCTCTTTCCATTCTGTCTGTTCTTTCTCTCTCTGTGTCCTTTCTTTCTCTTTGTTCGCTTTCTCCCTCTCTGTTCGCTTCCTCTATGTCCTCTCTCTTACTCTTTGTTCGCTTTCTATCTGTCCTTTCTCTCTCTCCGGTCGCTTTCTCTGTCCTTTCTCTCTCTCTGTTCGATTTCTTCCTGTCCTTTCTCTCTCTCTGGTCGCTTTCTCTATGTTCTTTCTCTTTCTCTTTGTTCGCTTGGTCCCTGTCCTTTCTTTCTCTGTCCTATCTCTCTCTCTGTCCTTTCTCTCTCTCTGTTCTTTCTCTCTCTCTCTGTCCTTTCTCTCTCTCTGTTCGTTTTCTATGTGCCTATTCTCTCTGTCCTTTCTCTCTCCATCCTTTCAAGTCTGCTTGAGCTCTTTCTCTCACGTTTTCCTCTCTTTCTCTTTGCCTCCCTCGCCGTTTGTTCTGTGTTTATTTTGTCTCTGCTCACCTTTTTTTAGTTTATTCCGTCACTATGTCTTTAATCTCTCTTTGTTCATTGTCTTTCTCCCCATCGCCGTCCGTCCTATTTTTATCCGTTGTCTCCTGTTGCCTTTCTCTATTTTTTATCTGTCCTTTCCTTATCTCTATTCGTTTTGATCTGAGTTTCTCTCTCTTTATTGCTTTCTCCTTTTGTCCATTCCTCTCTGTTTGTCCTCGCTCTCCGGCTTTGCACTCAGTCTTGACTTTTTTCTTGTCCTTTCTCTGAGTGTGTACTATCTGTCTTTGTCTTGGTATCGTTTTTGTCTCTTTCTGAAGTTTTCCGCCGTTATGGAGAGAGCTGACTGTATATAGCAGCTTGTCGTTCTTTGTGGAAATCCTATTTCTGTGCCCATTGGACAGAGTCTTGTCTTCTGTATGTGGACAATCAGATTTTGCTGTTCAAATCTTTCGCCTTTGCTGACTTTCTGAATTTGTCCGTCCCTCAGGGCGTTTGACGTTTGACTTTATACAGCATTGCCAGCATATGTTGATCCTTTGAAATGGAAATGAACATCTCTGGGGCAGATCTAATTATTTGGTGCATGCGGGCAACGCACACTGCGGCTTGGCCTCCTTGATAAAGTGGGACGTGGTTAAAACCTGAGATTTTCTTGGAGAAAGCAAAACAGAAAGTACGAATAAGAGAGATTAGAAAAGGCTTGTGTACAAAGATATTTAAATTTGTGTCCCAATTATAAAACGCACCCGCCTAATTTAATTGAAGGTCTTCTATATGAAAGCTTCAGGGTTTAAATGCCTTGCCGTTCCTGAAAATGTTCCTGAAAATCCCGAAAAAAAATGGAAACGGACCCCGCCAACTTTCACCAGACGGACCAGCATTTTGCAATCGCTTTTTGAGTACAATGACCAATAGTTTCGTTGGGGGGAAATCTCCACAAATTCCTTTATGGCCTTTGTCTCCCCCGCAAAAGTGAAGGAGACGAGCGAGGAAAAAATCCCGGCGTTACTTGGACCATTATCATAAAAAGTCGGGAGATCCCCAATTGTTACATCCATTAACTACTATAAGCTGTGCCGTCTGTGGAGAAGGGGCCTTGGTTTATGGTTTGCGGCAAAAAATACTTTTGGCGGGAAAAATAAATATTTGTTTCTTAGGAATTTGGTTTCCTCCATTTTCTTTATGAGCTTCCTCTCCCGTCACAGGATGTTTTTTTTTGTTTTTGGCCTTTTCGAGGCGTAATTTCGCCCATAATTGTTGATTTTCTCCGGTCTCCATCGCCTCTCTTATTTCTGTGTATCTGTTTTATTTATTGCCGCCAAAATTCAAATTCGTGCTTTGGTCTAAATCTGTGCGTTGTCTGTTATTTTATGGGTTTCTCTATTCATTTTTGCAACGTTTTCTTCGACTTTTTCTTAATTTTTATCTGCTTTCTTTGACTTTTTCTGAATTTTTCTTCTACCTTGATCGACTTTTTCTGAATTTTTATTTCACGTTATTCGTCTTTTTCTGCAATTTCTATTCTACTTTCTTCGACTTTTTCTGAATTTTTGTTTTACGTTCTCTGACTTTTCTGAATTATTGTTCTACTTCCTTTGACTTTTTCTGAATTTCTCTTCTGCTTTTGTCGACTTTTTCTGAATTTTTGTTCTACCTTATTCGACTTTTTCTGAACTTTGTTCTACTTTCTTTGACGTTTTCTGAATTTTGCCTATACTTTCTTCCACTTTTTCTGATTTTTTCTTCTACTTTGGTCGTCTTTTTCTGAATTTTTCCTCTACTTTTTTCGACTTTTTTAAAATTTAACATCTACTTGCCTCGGCTTTTTCCGAGTTCTTCTACTTTCTTAAACTTTTTCTAAATTTTTCTGCTGCTTTCTTCGACGTGTTCTGAATTTTTCCTTGTTTCTTATATTTTTTGGGACTTGATATTTTGCTTTTTCCAATGCTTAAAGTTATTATTTGCATCATCTGAATGTGTTTTTGACAAGGTAGTTTTTATTTTTTATTCATTTTTTTTATTCCCCTTTAAACATGGACTTTTTCTCTCATCCTTCACTTATGTTTTTCGTCAACCTTCACCATTATTTATGTTTACATTTTTTGAAATTAAATTAAATTTGGAATTTAAATTTTGTTGTCTTGTATGTGTTTATTTTGTCGACGAGCTGGTTTTTTCCCTCACTTTGTGTTGCAATTCCACTCCGTTTTTCCTTTTATTGTTGCGTGGTCCCGCCCAATGTTTTCCTTTCTAGCTAGTTGTACCATGTTGGAACTCTGGGTCTAAAAAGCCCCTTTGTGCCCCCTTTTTTACAATTCCTTCGTTTCTACTTCTCTTTATGCGTATTTTCCCTTCTCTTCATTCACTGGGCTCAGAACTCAGCCTTATCCCATTAAATTGCATCCGCTCACTCGTTCCATCGAGAAGGCAGGAAAGAATCCTTGGAATTTGTTTATGTAAAAGAACTATAAGAAGTTGCGTGCCACGCTCATAATTGTAATGGAAAGAACGGAAAAAATCCGGAGGAATGAAAACAAGTTACATTTCCTTTTGGTTATAATGGCAATCCCTAAAAAATAGTGCTGTGCCTCCTTTCATTGTTTAACTCAGCTTTTATTTCAACCCAAAAAGCTTGCATTTCTTTCCCTCTCCAAAAAAAATTTCTTTGAGGCGTCGAAACCTTGCTAAGTGGAATTACTCCCGGCTGGGGAGAAATGCACAGAAATGTGGAGAGGGAAAAGTTGATAAATCCAAATGATGTGCTGGGGAAGACTGGAGAAAATGTAAGACAATACGAAAGTGAAAATGACAGGGGATGTCCATTATTTTTTATTTATTACATTTTCCATTACACTATATGCACTCTTTCATCCTTCCTATTTTCCCTCTTCTAGTTTTGCATACATTGTTTTTTTGGGGGACGGCAAACACATGAAAAAGGATGGGGGCAAAATTCCCAAAATTCCCAGAGCTTTACCATCTTCTTTCCATGTGCATTCGTTATTATTAAGAACAGACATTTTCTTTCCAAAATGTAAAACTCGGATTTATTTATACGACAATCCATTTTGGGAGGAATGACACTGCATTAGCTTCTAGAAATCCTTGGTAAATCAACTTTTTTTTAGATGGAGAACACTTTCTTTTCCTATTAAATGCAGTTTTTCACATGCCTGCGAGGATCAGGAAAGCTTGAGCTTGGGAATTGAACTTTTTTAGAGTTCAATTCAATTTTTTAGATGTATTTGTAACTTTTCGGGGTCCTGTGTACAGTGGAGTCTCTCTGTAACAAGTCTCTTTATAACAACATTCCTCTGTAACAACTTTATTTTTTCAGCCCTTCGTACATGTAAGGTGGATATTTAATGTTCTATATAACAACTTTTCCCTGTAACAATATTTTTCGCTCTTCCCTTCAGAGTTGTTGTATAGAGACTCCATTGTACTGCGCTAATTTATTCTAAAATGAAAACAGACCCTTTGTGCAGTTGTTAAAAGCCATCCACTTGCCCTAACCTACCCGAAATTCTGTGCGGGTGGGCCAGGGAAAATAACAATGAGGAGAGGAAATACATGGGAATGATTTTATTCTATATACATAATTTATTTCGATTGCATTATACAGTCGACTCTCCATATACCGGACCTCCCTATAGGAGCACTTACTCCATAGCAGCGGTGCTGAATCCCCCCTACAACTTTACCATGTAAAGTGCGTTCTCTATAAGAACACTCCCTATAACAGCATTTACTCTATAACAGCAGGGTATTTTCTTCCCTCGGTCACGTTCCTCTCACTATAGCAGCACTTTCTCCCTATAAGAGCAATATCGCCGAAGTCAGGTATCCCTGTAACATTAATGTTTTCTATATAACAGCACCGGAACTCTATACCAGCACAATTTTATTTTGTTCTCACTAAAATGTAAATATTTACGTCCAATTGTGTAAATATTGTTAGAATTTGGAAAATTATCGAAGTTAATCCTGCAAATAATATTTAATTATTTAAATTAATTAAGTAATATTAATATTTTTTAACTAATTCTCTATATCAGCAGTTCGTTATAAGAGCACTTTTGCTGGTGCAAATAGGGCGCTGTTATACAGAGTCGACTGTATATGCACAGGATTTATTGGCAAGAATTCGATTTGCTCTTACATTTTCTATTGCAGCTCCTTTTTCTCTACTTATAACCGATATTGTATTTTTCCATTAATTTCTGTGGCTAGTTTTTGATTTTTCCCTCTTTCATTTCTCTTTTTTTCTTAAAAATGGTGCAATTGTTGCTAAAAAGCTGCATTTGCTACTAAAAACAGTTAATTGTATCATATTTTCATTGCATTATACAGTGGAGTCTTTCTATAACAAGTCTCTTTATAACAACAATTCTCAGTAACAACATTATTTTAACAGCCCCTCGTATATGTAAGGTGCATATTAAATCATCCATGTAGCAACTTTTCCCTGTAACAATATTTTTCGCCCTTCCCTTCAGAGTTGTTATATAGAGACCCCACTGTATTGCTATATGATGCTTTCTCCTGCGAGTGTACGTGTTATTACATTATTTGTTTTTTATTTGTATTTTATATTTTTTTTTGCATTTACAGTCGACTCTCACTACAACGGACTCTCTGTATAACAACTCTCCTTATAACAACTTTTTCTGTATAAAAACTTTATTTTTCAGCTCTTCGTAAATGTATTATACAGTGGCGTCTCTATATAACAACTCTGGAGGGAAGGGCGAAAAGTATTGTTAAAGAGAAAAGTTGTTATACAGAACATTAAATATGCACCTCACATGGACAAAAGGCTGGAAAAATAATGTTGTTACAGAGAAATGTTGTTACAAAGAGATTTGTTACAGAGAGACTCCACTATTCATATTAAATCCTCCATATAAAATTTTTTTCCATAGAACAACCGTTTTAGCGCTTCCCTTCAGGGTTGTTTATAGCGAGAGTCCACTGTATAACAGCGCCCTATCTGCACATGAAATAGTGCTGCTATAGCGAGATGTTGTTATATAAAAGTAATGAATTAAAATTAAAAAATTCATCAAGACAAATTAAAGGCTTCTTAATTTAATAAAATATATCAATTTTAACCCAATTTAACTAAAAATGTTGAATGTTCATTGAAAAAGGAACACATTTGTGTTATTGAAAAGTACAACAGCTTTTATAGAGAAAAAGGTGATATAAAAATGGAACTGGATGGTGGCTGAATGCTGTTATAGAATGAACATACTGTTATAGTGGAATAAATGAGGTCTAGGGGAATAAAAAATCGGGCTTTTATGGCAAAATGTTGTTACAGCAAGTGCTATTACAGAAGGAGCCTTTTACAGTGGAGTCTCTTTATAACAAGTCTCTTTATAACAACTTGTATGTATAACAATATTATTTTCTCCGCCCTTCGTACATATAAGCTACATATTTTATGTTCTATATAACAACTTTTCTCTCTAACAATAATTTTCGCCCGTCCTTTCAGAGTTGTTATGTAGAGACTCCACTGTATATCATAAAGCTCTCGGGGGGATCCCAGGATGTTGTTATAGTAAGATTGCTTTTATAGAGAGAGCTATCATAGAGAGATTAAACAATTTTGTACAACAATTCTTACTTTACAAAGAGACCCAATGGTTAGAATTCCACTAGAATTGCAAATACAATGGAGTTTCTATATAACAACTCTGAAGTTAGGGGAAAAAATATTGTTATAGGGAAAAGTTGTTATAAAGAACAATATATATGCACTTTGGATGTACGAAGGGCTGGAAAAATAACGTTGTTACAGAGAAATGTTATAAAGAGACTTATTATAGAGAGACTCCACCGTAGTCCTTCCTTCACGCGTTTTTTTTGTTTTGGCAACTCCGTTATTGTCCCTGCCAGAGAATCCTTCGCTGGCCCAATTTGTCCCTTTCATACAAGGATCATCCATATCACTTTCACCAGTAGCCATATTTTCTTTTCTCAGTTTCCTGCCGCCCATAAATGCACATTTCCCCGTCTTTGACAAGTCCATCGTATTTTTTTAGGAGTGAATATCTTATCCTTTCCATGTAAATACACTAAGACGGGACTCCGTTGGTAGTGCAGTAGAAGCGATTTTGTTGGAGTCAGCATATGTTGTGGGATAAAGTAGATATTTTGGTTCCCTGAGAGAATGTGGAGATAAACACGTGCATATCTCATGTCATAAGAGAGATTAGGAGATGCAAATACTCCCCGCTACAGGACTCAGATGATGATGAGAGGAGAAAGCTGGGGCTGGATAAAAAAATGGGAAGGAAGGAGATGCATAAAAAGACAGAGAGAAAGCGGGGAAAGAAAGAGAGATGTAAACAGCTGGATTGAACGCGACTGCTTTGTGGAGCCATAAAACAGGCCGGAAAAAGGAATTGTATAAGTGGCTTTATTAGATAATTTTGTTTCTTGCCTACTTCATCCAAGTCCTACTTTTAGCATTTTGTTTCCGTATTTTCTTACTTTTCTCAGCAATTTTTCCCTTTCGCGAGTTTCACTCTCTTCAATTTCTTCCTTGTTTTTTTATCTCCCCGTTTTCCGTACTTGTTTTCCTCTCATTTTGGGAGGATTTTGCTGTCCGTGTTTTCTGCATATGACCTGCATTTTCTTATTCGTACTTTCCTTTTCTTATTTGTGCTTTCCTTTTCTTATTTATGCTTTCCTTTACTTATTTGTGCTTTCCTTTACTTATTTGTGCTTTTATTTTCTTATTAGTGCTTTCCTTTTCTTATTTATGCTTTCCTTTTCTTATTTGTGCTTTTCTTCTTATTTATGCTTTTCTGTTCTTATTTGTGCTTTTCTGTTCTGATTTGTGCTTTCATTTTTGTTTTCGCACTTTATTCGTTCACTTTGTCATTTGCTTTCCCTTACGTTTAGACGTTTTGTCAAATTTTCGGACTTTCTCTTCTAATTTATTTAACTGCAGTTAAATACAACCATGGTTGTATTTCCGAACTTTCTTTTTTGCCTGGTTGACCCTTTATTTCCATTTTCTTTGCTAGGCCATCTTCCTATTTTGGAGCTTCCGCCTTTGACGTATTTAGATTTCCCTTTGATTTCCCGGGCTTTCTCTTTTCCCGGATTTTCTCTTTAGCTTTTCTTTTTTTCCAGACTTTTTCTTTTGACAAATTTAGTTTTTCGTTTGCTTTTTCGGACTTTTGACGCATGGAGTTTTCGCTTTGCTATTCTGAAGTTTCTCTTAACGTATTCAGTTTGTCATTTGCTTTTCCGGGCTTTCTCTTTGGAATTATTAAGCTTCTGGTTTGCTTTTCGGACTTTCTCTTTTGATGCATTTGGCTTTGTCTTTGCATTTTTGGACTTTATCTTTTTATGCATTTAGTTTTCCATTCGCTTTTCCGGACTTTCTGTTTTGATTTGTTCAGATTTTCCCTTTGTTTTTTCTGACTTTCTCGTTTGACACATTTGGCTTTTACGTTGCATTTTTAGACTTTCTTTTTGCGCATTTAGTTTTCCGTCTGCTTTTCCAGACTTTCTCTTTTGAATTATTTAGCTTTTCCTTCTGCTTTTTCGGACTTTCTTGACTTATTTAGCTTTCCCTTTCGATTTTTGTACTTTCTCTTTGGACGTATTTAGTTTTTCCGTTGCTCGCGACGCTCCTTTTGCTATTCCGGACTTTCGCCTTTAAGTTTTCCCCCTTGCTTTTCTCAAATATTTCTTGTTACCTTGCTCACCTTTCTATTTGCATTTTCAAACTTTCTCTATTGCCTTATTTAGATTTTCAATTCATACAATCGGAATTGCACTTCTGCGTTCGATCTTCTGCTAATTTGAATATAAATTCTGTGAACTTTTCTCTTTTACCTTTTTGGCATTATAATTTTTATCAATATTTTCATTTGTAGCACTGTTAATGGTTATGTTGTATTTATTCGGTCTTTCTGTCTTGTGTTTGCTATGTGTAATTGTTTTGACTGGTTGGAATGATCATTTTGCTTTGCGATTAATTGTACTATCACTTTTTCTGGCAATCCATTTCTGTGCTGTATTTACTAATTTACTTTCTCCAGCTTTCTTTTTCCAGCGGCGTATCTGCTTGCTTTGTGTTTTTCGTATTATTTTCTCTTTTCTAATTTCTTGCTACGGTTTGTTTTGACCTACTTTTGCTAGTCTTGTTTTGTTTTTTTCGGCCTAATATTTTGGATTGTGTTGAGTACCTTTTTTGCACTTATTTCCATTTAGCTCTCTCCGTGTTTTTCCTGTGTATTAGTATCTTTGTGGATCGTGTTCCTCTTTGGCTCAAAGAAACTTCATCTTTCAGTTGTCATTTGCTTTCTCCTTACATTTAGTTACTCTATTTCCACCCAAATTATTCCCTTCTGCCCTCTTCCTTCTCTCTGTTTCTGTTGCTACTCGTCTGTTCTTGCAGAGAAAATGTCGATCTATTACCTTTCAGGTTCTAACGTATTGGTAAGCTGTCCTCGTAGATTCAGGTTTACTTGCACTTTCTCCGGAATTCTCCAGAGCGTTTTCCAGCCGTCTTGAACTACATTTGTTGCATTTTCCATCTCCTGCGCTCACTCCGGGCTGCTCCAGCGTTTTTTTCTCTTCAAGAGTTTACCTCTTTCTTTCCCTCCGAAATCCCTCTATCTTTCTTCCATTTCTCTAATATTACCATTTCTGCTAACATATGATTTATTTGTTTACATATATCGTATTCTGGTATATCCTGTATTTTTATCTCTCTTTTTTGTTTATCTTATATCTCCAGTGTCCATTCCTCCTTGATATATTTTTGCAATTTCTCTGTGTATTTGAAATTCGTCTATTACGTTGAACTTCGTCAATTATTTTGTTTTCTCTTTCTCTCCTTCTTTTTATTTTGGTATTTCATGTCATTACCCCCCTTTCTTATTTCTCGTTCTTTATCTGTTTTTTGAATACCTTTCCTGATATTTTTCCTTATCTATATTTTTGGTTACTTATTCAATATTCATCCTTTCGAATCCTTTCTAATTACGTACTGCTTCAATTTATCTCTCATGTCTGTTTCTCTCTTCATCTCTCATTTTCATTTCTGTATTTGTCCTTAATTTTTAGTTCCCTGTTCATCTTTAATTTTTATTTCTGTATTTATCTTTTATTTTTATTTATTTCTATATCTTTCATTTCTTTTTATGTCTTTCTTTATTTTTATTCCTCTTTGTATTCATATCTCTTTATCTATTTTTATTCCTCTTTGTATTCATATCTCTTTATCTATTTTTATTCCTCTTTGTATTCATACCTCTTTATCTATTTTTTATTCCTTTTTGTATTCATATCTCTTTATCTATTTTTTATTCCTTTTTGTATTCATATCTCTTTATCTATTTTTTATTCCTTTTTGTATTCGCATCTCTTTATCTATTTTTTATTCCTTTTTGTATTCATATCTCTTTATCTATTTTTTATTCCTTTCTGTATTCATATCTCTTTATCTATTGTTTTGATTCGTCTTCGTATTCATCTGTCTTTATCTATTGTTTTGATTTAGCTTTGTATTCATCTGTCATCTGTCATTATCTATTATTTTATCACCTTTGTATTCATCTGTTATCTGTCATTATCTATTATTTTATCACCTTTGTATTCATTTTTTAATCTATTTTGTTGATTCACCTTTGTATTTGTCTTCATCTCTTTGTATCTACTTGTTGATTACTCTTTGTATTTACTTCTCTTTCTCATTTCTGCCTCTGTCTCTCTTTTCTATTTTCCTTTGCTGATCTGTCTTTTCTATTTTCTCTTTTTCTCACTCTTTTCCGTGTTCTTTCTTTATCTCTCTTTTATATTTTTGTTCTTATCTCACTTTTCTATTTTCTTTCTTTGTCTCTCTTTTCTGTTTTCTTTCTTTATCTCTCTTTTCTGTCTTTATTTTTCTTGATCTCTCGTTTATCTGTATGTTTCTTTTCTATTTTTCTCTGGTTCTTGTCATAATTTTTTATTCATCTCTCTTTATCTCTCGTTTTGCACTGTGTTTTCTCCCTTTCTCGGATTTTTCAATTGATTTTTTCTTGTAAGATTCAATTAGTTTCTCACTATTTGCTCTTCAGGCTTTGTTTTCTCTGTTATCTATCTCTTTCTCTGCTTTTACAAGCTATTGTCTGTCGTCAATTCTTCTCCCTTTCTCCCTTCTGGATTGTCCCTATTACTTATGTTGGCGCCCCTTAGTTTTCTCTCTTACTTTCACTTATTCTGTCACTCTCCGTTCCTAACTGATTTGCTCCCTCGTGTCCTTTCTACCACTGACTTTCTCTCAATGTCTCTTTTTTCTCCATTTCCACTAATTTTCTCAATTTCCCTCCTCCTTGGTTTACTTTCTCTCACATTTCAGGCCTTTTCTCTCTTTCATTGAATCTAATACATGCTGCTCCCGCTTATTGACTGGGACATCCCCGCATTTTTCTTCGCTCGAACAAAGAAAAAAATAATACTTTTGGGGAAAGTGCCAACCCACGGAATTGGGACACTTTCCCATCCCTCTTCCCTTATTCCCTCCAGACTTATTTTTTTTGTCCCCCACCAACTGAGATGCTGCGAGAGGAGGACCGGAAGAGAAATGAGCTCCTTATCTGTAGACAAAATCAAGAATTTATCACAGTCTCAATTGATTTTTATTGGACAAGTGAAAACATTATTTCTCTCCACTGTAAATGCTATACTTTCTCCGTTGGAAGGGAAGACGCAAGACTGTAATTACCCGCGTAAAAACTCAAAAAAAAAACTGGCACTCCATTTTCTTCTTCCTTCCACTCTGATTACAAATGAGCTACACGCGTTCCACGTCAAAATCCACTGATTAGCCGTGTGAGCACACACGCAGGGGGTTGTCATGACGATTTTTTCTCCAGGGTCCTTCCAATGGCCAGGAAATGGGAGGAGATGTGAGGCTTTTTTTTGATCCATGCATTTCTTACATGACAACTCCCTATTTTTTTCGGGGACCAAACAAAAAGCATTTTTTTCGGGTTCCAAGAATCTCGGGTATTTTTTTGGGACAAATGTTCCCACATTGTTTCCGCCCTGTGCACGAGATTAGGAGATAGAGATATGTTTTTTGTTTGTAATACGTAATGCAAATAAACATGGGAGCACATTTTTCACTGGAATCCTGAGAGAGACTCAAGCTGGAGAGTTTCCATGGTTTTCCATGAAAAATGTGGCAATTCCTCGCTTTTTATTTATAACGTCATTAGCGTGATGAAAGGCAATCATTTGGTGGGGAATTGAGACTTTCTCTTTCTCATTCTTTCTCCCCCTTTTCCTCTCATTCTCTCCCTTTCATTCTCTTTCTCATTCTCTTTCTTTTTATATCTCCCATTCTCTCTCTTTCAGTCTCTTATTCTCTCTCATTCTCTCTATTTCTGTCTCTCTCATTCTCTTTTTCTCTCTCCCTCTCTCTTCCTCTCCCTCTCATTCTCTCTCCCATTCTCTCCCTCTTTCTCTGTGTCTGTCACTCTCCTTCTCTTTCCCTGTTTTAATAACTTTTTCTCTCGCATTCTCCCTCTCTTTTTGTCTCTTTTTCCCTCCTCTCTTTTTCCCTCTCTTTCCGTCTCTTTTTCTCTCTCATTCTCCCTCTCTCTGCCTATTTTTTTCTCATGCTCCATCTCTTTTTCCCTTTTTCTCTCTCTTTCCCTCTCTTTTTCCCTCTCTTTTTCCCTCTCTTTCTCTCTCTTTCCCTCTCTTTCTGTCTCTTTTTCTCTCTCTTGCTGTCTCTCTTTCCCTCTCTTTCTGTCTCTTTTTCCCTTTCTTTTTCTCTCTCTTTCCGTCTCTTTCTGTCTTTTTTTCCCTCTCTTTCTGTCTCTCTTTCTCTCTCTTTCCCTCTCTTTCTGTCTCTTTTTCTCTCTCTTTCTGTATGGTTGTCTTTTTATCTCCCTTTCTATGTCGGTCTCCGTTTCTCTCTCATTCTCTCACTCGTTCCTTTTTTTCTCTATCTTGCCCGAACTCGTTCCCTCTTTCTTTTCGTTCGTCTGTTTCTTTCTCTTGCGTTCTCTCTCTCTTTTTATCTCTTTTTTCTTTTGCGTTCTCCATCTTTTGATCTATTTCTTGTTCTGGACTTTTTCTCTATCGTTCTGTCATTGTCTCTCTTTTCCTATGTGCTTTATCTTCCTCCCCTTGTCTCTCTTTTCCTCATGTGTCTCTATCCTTCCTGTTGTCTCTCTTGTCTTGTATCTTTCTCTCCCCTTCTCTACCGTTCTCTCTCTTTCTCTGTCCTTCCGTCTGTCTCTCTCGATTTTTATCTTTGTCCCTACACCTCGTTCTTCCTTCCCCATGCTCCCTCTTTCTCCCTATTTTCTCTGGCTCTGCCCCTCCGGTTGAACACAATGCACGCACCCATGTGAGATTGTCCCGCCGCGTAAATGAAAAGGACTTGTCCCGCTTCACTTATTACTTCCGAGGAAGGAGCTTATGTGTAAATACGACCAGGTACTTACTTTCACATGAAGGGGAAAGGGAAAATGGTACGATAAATGTCTCTCTCTCTCTTATTCTTTCCCTCGTCAACATTGGGTGGCTTCCCCCATGGAATGGAAAGGTGAGGAGGAAGCGGGAAAATGCTTTGGACGAGGAGGAGGAGGATGAGGAGATGGAGTAGAGAATTTTCTGGGGCATTGTTGAGGTTCACTAGTGTTTATGAGTCATCTCCCTCCCCTGAAATTACGTCATCTGAATGTGCGTCACCATCACCTTATATGACGAGAGACAAAGCCAGGAAGATGTGAAAGGAGAAAGCAGAAAGATAGAACAGATACGAGCAAGCGTTGACAAAATAGAAAACACACGGAGAGAAAGAATGAAAAGGAAAAAGAGGTGAAAGAAAGCAAACTGTAAGAAATTCCGGGAGAAAGCTAGGGACGAACTAAAACTAAGGCAGCGAAAGAGAAAGAAGAAAGGCAGAGAAAGTGCAGGAGAGGGACGAGCCCGTAGATTTTATAAGATTGCAATAAAGGAAAAGTGAGAGAGAAAACAGACAATGCGTAGAAGGAAAGTTGATGAGGAAACATGAGAAGAAGGAGTAAAATCGGGGGGGGGGGGAAGTAAAAATGGAAAAAGGAGGAAGAAAAAATAAAGAGAGAAAGCGAGAAAAGGGATTATTGGAAAGCCAGAAAACAAGAAGGACCAAAAAAGAGAGAGAATAAGGAAAGACAGAAAAACGAGAGAACACAGAAAGACAGAAAAACGAGAGAGAACGAAGGAACACAAAAAAAAGAGAGAACAAAAAAAGACCGAAAAAAGAGTGAGAACAAAAAAGACCGAAAAAAGAGAGAAAACAAAGAAAGACAGCAACAAGAGAGAACCAAGAAAGACAGAAAAACGACAGAAAAAAGAAAAAGAGAACAAAGAAAGCCAGAAAAAAGAGAGAACAAAGAAAGACAGAAAAAACAGAGAGAACAAAGGAAGACAAAAAAAGAGAGAACCAAGAAAGACAAAAAAAGGAGAACAAAAAAAGAAAGAAAAACAAGAGAAAAAAGAAAAAGAAAACAAAGAAAGCCAGAAAAAAGAGAGAACAAAAAAGACCGAAAAAAGAGAGAGAACAAAGAAATATAAAAAAAACAGAGAAAACAAAGAAAGACAAAAAAAGAGAGAACAAAGAAAGACAAAAAAAGAGAGAAAAAAGAAAGACAGAAAAACGAGAGATAACAAAGAAAGAGGGAAACAAGAAAGGCGGCGACAAAATAAGGACAGAAAAACGATAGACACAAAAAAAAATTTGCAAGAGAAAGAAAAATCTCATATCCGTTTGGAGGTAACACAATTCTAATTTGATGGTTATGCACCCCTCAGAATGACTCAACTTTAAACTGGAGAAAGTGTTTCCTGGAGAACGACGAGGCTAATATCCTTGACTGTGTCCTAGTCTTCCCCTATAAAAAAATGTTCCTCAACTTTCTCCGTTGCACAATGCTCAAAAGTTGCTGGTTCAATTTGTGAAAATGTTTACCAACACCTTATCGACCACTTTATGCTCTGCTTTCACCCCCAGTCAAATGGGAGATAAAAAAAAGTTCCACCACCCTGTACAGATATCCTTGGAGGGCATGAGGACAAGATGATAATGTCCTAAGAAAAGCATGGGGAGGATAAAAGTGAAAAAATGTCTCTGTTGAAACATGAAAAGAAAAAAAATTGAAAGAAAAAAAAAGCGTACGGAGGACGTTGTAGGGAGTGCTGTATTTTGTTTTTTACTAGAGCTCTCCCGGGACAGCTTGTGTGGTGGGAGGTGAAATTCTTGTGGAATGGTCCTTATACGGCTTTCGGCCCTCTTTTATTATTAAGGCGGTTGTTAACTTTTTTATGTACACATTTCCAACCCTTTTTTTCCCGTTCTTTTCCCCCAAGAAAGTTGGTGGAGAGGATGGAATATTACGTTTTTCTGGGGTCATGAATCTCCGGCTAAAATCCCGTTTTTGCCCTTTCCGGGACCAAAATTCCTTTCTGGTCTGTTAATGAGCGATATGATGGGAAGTTTCACTCCCATTAAAAATATCTATTTAATTTTTATGCTAAGTGACTATTTTTTTAAAAAATTTCAGAGCCATCCGCTGCGACCGAATCACACTTCATGTCCATTTGATGCTCGCCCTCGCCCTCAGATTCCTGCTTTTAATCGTCATCACGGAGCCTACAATCTTCCAAAGGAAGTATCATTACAGAACTGTGGTATGTGGTTTTCTAATTAATTTTAAAAAAAGTTTAATAAATTGAAAAAACTGAATGGATAAAGTACAGCAGAAGTGTGAAGGCAGGAATGCACATACAATGGAATCTCTTTATAAAAAGCATCTCTATAACAACATTTTCCCTACAAAATTTTTGATTCCCCAGTAGCATTTATAAATGATGAACTTTTTGTATACAGTCGACTCTCACAATAACAGCACAATTTTATGCTCAGATAGGGTGCTGTTATAGTGAGATGCTGTTATAGAAAACTGGGCAAAAAAAAATACTGATTAATTAACAGCAATTTCAGATATAGTATTGATAATTTAATAGAGGATTTCAATATTTACGCAATTTTCCCAAAATAAAGAATTTTTGTTGAAAAAAGAATAAAATTGTGATATTTTATAGT
>JAQGBT010001615.1:0-30259 GCA_034698585.1 Disparrhopalites patrizii | reverse complement strand
AATAATCTTAGGATCTATGTATATATAATTGAAATGGGATTTTTTCCCTTTGCTGCATTTCCTATCATATTGCTTCAGCAAAATGCAAAAAAAAATCAGTTGATTATTTTTGTATACATATCTTGACTTTTTATAGCGGCGTAAAATCCATAATCCATAGTAAAATCCATAGGGCGTCTAATGTTCATTAATAATATCCTATAAATACAATCAACGTGATTCCGGATTTATACACCTGGCACAGGTGCACAATTGTCTAAACGGATATTGCCTTTGTACATTGCCTCGCCACCCGATATTAATTTTTTTTTATTAATTATATAACATACGTAAATATTGTAAATAATTACCAATTTTATTAATGTTTAAAGCTACTAAACTACATATCTCCCGTATGTATATCGATGTATTTATATTTAATCATGATTCAAGGGGAAACACCGCCATAATCATAAGTGTCTTCATCGAGTGACACTGTGCTTTTAATAAGTTTAATAATCTCCAAATAAATGATTTATTGTGATTTGTGATTTCCCCATTTTATATGAAGTCATAATGTTAACCACGAGTCTCATTGATCTTTCAATGATTTGATATTAATAAACCCAAACGCTGGATACTGCTTCATGACCAAGACCTAAAATATCTGCTGTAAAAAGCTCAGAATATTCCACAACTAGGGAAGACGTAGAAGACTTATGTTGACTATCCATATATATATATATAGTTTTTGTTTTTATCGCTGTTATCAGTTATCATATATGTTCTGGTGCATTTCGTAATTATTCCTTGGAAAGATAAAAATGTGCTTTTTGAGACATTACTTGAGCATCATCTTGTCCTTCATATTGATGACAATTTGGGACTCAGTCTCAGAAGCTACTCGCATCCGGTATGGGACTGAGTCGGGCTGAGACTCAGAGTGAGCGGCGTAGTATTTTTTTTTTTTTCAGGTGTGCACACAACTGGTCTGCTGGGGTCTGGATGTATAAATGCATAATAATAATATGGTTTATTGCTCTTAAGACATACACAGTACTAAGCCTTATACAATTTGCGCTTTGTTATTAGCACACGGCCAGTCGGTCATAGAGTACTGAAGATAGTCAGCAGTCAGCATCAGTCAATGTACAATATACTTAAATACACATAGGTGTATTATATAATTTACAAATTATGGGGTATTAGTATCTATAACTACATCGATTCTAATAATTTGTCATATTGTTTCTGCAGACCTTGTCTTTTGTCTACACAAATCTTTGAAAGGTGTCTAATTAATATTGGAATAGCTGACTGGTAATACCTTTTCGTTTTGCAATAAAGTTGGTAAAATTTTGTTTTCCTGCGAGTAGATGTATACTGTTTTGATGATAAATTTAACATTGTTCTAAATCTAGGAGATTTAAATAGTGATTCGCTGAATTTATCCGAAAAAGTTTTTAGCCGCAAGGGCCGTGTAGGGAGTTCGTCGTACAGGGGCTCGTGTTGTTTTAATTGTGATTAGAAGTAATTAATTAAGGGGTCGGGACCTATAATAATTATATGAACAAAAGGGGTGGGACGAAGTGGAGCTGTCCCCATCCCCACCGGATTTGGGAATTAGGTGGACTCTAAAATGTCATTTGGTTAGTAAATGGGCTGCTGCTGATGGATTAGGACTGGAGAACAAAGCAGACCTCTCACCGGAGTCGATTAGGACTGAGACTAACAATGTGGAGATTGACAAATCCTTATACCTATGTACCTATATAAATTATAAATATATCATTTCCCCTTGATATAATGCCATATATAGGATATACAAATACATATAAATAGTTTTCAAAAGGTATGTGAACTGTTGGAGGGTCCATAAACTCGTGCCTAATGATTTAAAACTCCGGAGGAATTTTCGGTAGTTGGAAAATTCCTCAAAAAATATGTATTTTTATCCAGCAGAATGTAAACGAAAGGCTATAACGTGTAGGTATGCAAATAATATTAGGAATTTAAATTGTGGAGAAGGAATGGAGATCCCGTGATTCTTTGGTGTGTAAAAGGTGCAAGGGACTGATGTGATGTTATTTACTTTTTTTTTTCTAGATGGAATGACTCCGTATGCTATGACGTAACAGCTGAGAAGCATGTGATTGTTCACGAGAAAAATTGAAATCACGAGAGACGAGAGTCACAAGACAAGACTATACAGCATACACACACACTCACACATAAAGCAAAATGCTCCGTATGAAGGAAACAATATATAAATTTATAGATAAAAGCCGTCACAATCTAGGTGGACCTTTAATAGATCTGTTTAAATAGTGATTTCTAGGATGTTCAACAATTTGTAATATATCGGAGTCAAATCACAAGATTTTATTTGAGCGACATTCTTTAATTCGGATTTTTTTGACAAGCCTTCACCTGATCTTCATCGCCACCAACCATTGTGTAACACAGACGGTGTTAAGAACGGGAACTGTCGTTTGGAAAGAAGAAATATTTGTTTACATATTTCACCTTGTGGGTTTTAAAAGCTTCAACTTGTTTGTGTGACCTCAGACGTACAACAACCACGGCGTAGTCAACTCTGGTTATTGTTATTAGAATTTTGATTTGGCAGTATTGAAAATTTCTCCGTCGTCTTTGTCAATAGAAATATATACTTATTGCACCGGTGTTTTGTTTTGGCTAATACCATTTAGTACGTACGTTTTTGTCTTGTGACGTTCGTAACTTAATTAAAGACGCTGAAAAACTGGTTAAGGACAATGGAAGCTCATCTGTTCATCAGTTGATTTCTTAGAAAAGTTGAACATTGCCAAGGAAGAATAGAATTAGAAGCGTAGTCGATGTACAGTTGCAGGAGCATCTGTTATAAAAATTGTTTGCGTATGTTGTCATTGTGAGGTGGAATCATACGAAAACGGATACTCCCGGGTCAAATGTCCGATTAAATACTTTCTGACGTTCACATTGTCAAATATTGAAGGAGACATAACTTGCAGACGTCTGAAGTTCTTTGGAGACCTTCCTACAGAAAACTTTTTCGCTGTTACATTTCCCGTCCTCGAAATTTTTGATGTAATCTCCAAACGTAAAGTGAATTTTGGTTCACTCTTGTGTTCGTGTTTTATTTCCCGAAACAATGGTTTCAAAATATGGAGTTTTTCGATAAGCTTAGAATTACCCTTAGTTCACCATTGAAAAGCCACGGTTCTGATAGCAGAGATTTTAAAACGTAAGTGTCTATATGATTGATGCCGAATTTGAATAATTATTCTCATCGACGTACTGTTCGGTTTGTATATGTATAATACATATTAATATTATCTATAATAATCTATGCGTAACGAGAAAAGTAAATATGGTTACTATTGCTGGTTATTTGTTCATGAATTTCGTATTTGTTTGTCGTTTTTAATGCCGTTGTACATATATATTTGTACGTATACAATTTTCATCTAAACATTATTTCTGGTTTCTTTTTTCAGTTGGACGGTTCAAGCCCAAGGATTCAAGGAGGAAAACGTTAGGCTACTTCTGTATCGAGATTGTGATAGAAGAGGTCGAAAGTGCTTATTTGATTCGGCACATATTACTAAGGATGCAGCAGGAAAATTTACCTACATTCCGGTAACCAACACAGGACAAGTGAAGGATTTGTCTGAATGGATTTTTGGATGTGTTCCTCTCAGTTCCAGTTCTACGAAGCGCTTTCATCGATGGAAAGGAAACTTAATTTGGTCACATACTTTCCAAACTCCGGCCCCAGCTAGCAGACACAAAATTACTTGCAAAAATGTGTACAGTAGTTCCTCATCCTGCCTTTCATCAAACGGTAGTTAATATTTTATAGTTTTTTAAGACTCAAAAACCATTCATTATAGAATCTTATTCCAGTTGTTTTCATTATTTAGACAGACCGATATTATGTATTAATATAGTGTGTTGTAACGTTTATTTCCTCTGTTAAAAAGGTGACTTAACGTCTAGTGGCTACACCTCAGGGTCTGGAATCGATGATTCTTCATATGATCAATCTTCAACGGATTCGTTGAGGAATTGGTCGTTACCAGCTATGAATCCCGCAGGAACAAACGATTTGAAGATGAGCCACTCTCTACCCAGCAAGTTTGAAATTCCGACAACGAAAATAATTCTTGGCCTGGCCATCGTTATTTCTACTGGTGATGATGACACTGATGATCCGCATAGTAATCGCGAAGGATAGTAAGTTTAGTTTTCTTGCCCTCCATGTTAAACATGAAATCATTAAACTTTAAATTTAGTCATTAAACTGGTTTTCGTGTTCGAAAGCTTATAGTCTCTTCAGTCTTGCCACAATTGTAAATACAGTGTGCCAAGAGTAGCATTATTAATGAAGTACGGTTTGTTTTCCATTTTAAAGTGACAGAAAGCAAGTGGGCACTTATATTTCCTGTACATCAAACATCCTGGAGATGTCAACAGATTGGTTTGCCGCTGTAGCTCTGCAGGGTTTGACAAATCCCCAAATGTTCGTTGAAACACTTTACAAATTTTCTGAAGATTACAGGCAGTTTTTTATGTCCCGGTTGACCGCACCTCTCGTTAATATAAGTTGCATGTCACTGACAACTAAACAAATTCCTACCTCACTAGGAGAGTTTCTTACCGCGTACATGACTCATGACATAAGTTGGGTAAAAAATAAAGCAGTTCCTAAACGGTGCAAAGTTGTGATAATTGGAGCTCCAAAACGAGTGCAAGATGTTAAAAGTGTTTTTACCTTGATGAAACTAATTAACCAATGTCTTTGTTGGAGAACTCTTTCAATGACAAATCTTCCTACCCAGACTTCCTCAGCTACAGTTTGTAGCGATACCGCTGTTTTGGAAGTTCACGCAAAACAAAGTAAGGCTGTGAGTATTCCCGAGAAGCGTGCGGAGATTTCTCCTACGAAGGACGAGATTGGATTGGATGTAGTAGCCTTGAATCCAGAAGATTTCACTCGCCGAATTGAAGATTCCAAGATGCTGACGCGTGATTCCACTCAAGATTCAGGCATTTACTCAGTTATTTCATCATGCACGAGTTTAAAAAGATCGTCTACCTCATCTAAATTCCTCAATAATCTTCCCCCTAGTACCGATTCTCTGGATGGAAAAGTGGATAGCAATTTTGGGGTCTGCTTCCACTTAGGTGAGGAGTCTGATACTGAGCAAACGTTTAATACTCTGGGGTTAAGTGAACCCAATCCCGATAAACTTAAGCAACACGTCAGTTGTTTCAGTAATGATAATGATAAATATGATAGTAAAATATCACCTTCTTTAAGTGATGAACCTCACGAAGACACTGATGCACCAGAAGAATGTTCTACTTCTAATAACGGTACACCTCTCAAAATAGAATTAAATGTTAACACTCCCACAAGACTAACGAAATTCTGCGATTACTGTGATAGTGTCTCTATAGTTGAAAAATTTAACCCTCTTTATCAAATGCAATGGCTCAAATGTTCTCCCGCAGCCACTAACAACAGCCAGAGTCATGAACCTGTACTGGGAGAAGTGTTTAATTTGGTAGACGAAGATTGGCTTCTGTACAATATAGATAAAAATTGTATCAAGTATTTTGATGCCAGTTCAAAACAAGAAACGGTTTTTCAAAGCCCGGCGTCCACTTTGGTCACTAACATGCTTGAACATGTTCAGGTATTGTCAAATAATTCAAGAGAGTCTGAAATCGAAGAATTTGTGTCCATGCAGTTAGACTTCATAAAGAAACTAGGTGAAGATTTTGGACGAAGACTAATGGATGTTACCAAACTAGATATGAATTCAATGCCTTACGTTAGTGAAAATGATTTAGGACTTCTTTTTTCTGTTGCGGGTTGGAAGTATCCAGCTCTGCGGCACAGATTCTTTGTTTGACAATAGATTCGACAGAAGTCAGTGCTTATTACAATTACAATGTTCTTCAACAATTTAATGTTTGTGCCCATCGTTCCCCATACGACCTCGACCGCTCAAGATTGCTCACCACAGTATCAGCACAAGACCCTTCCTTATTATTGGGGAATTCAAACACGTTGGCTCCTATTTCAGTTTTGATTTTTTACCAACAATAATTATTGGTACGGCTAGTCAATATTCAATGTAAATTCGGACGCTCATTCATTGTAGCAATTAATTTATACTCTCTTTTGTGTTTAAAAATCACAGTAACTAAAAATTGAAACAATATGCACGTCAATATGACTGGTATTGGGTTTTGATCTTTAGTAAACAATGTTTAGATGTAAACAGTAAACAAATTCTCGATAGGTCTAAGCTGATTATTGGCTATTTTCAGTGTGTAAACAAGCATAACTAATTGCTCCTCCAAAAATGTATTCCTCAAACTCGTAAGTTACCCACAGACGTATTGGCTACATAGACTATACTTTTTCGGGGAAGCAAAAACTGTGTAGCTCTGAGGCTGTTAAATGTTCAAAATGTTTCGCTAGTTTATCCGTCGTAGAATAGCTTTTGTAACTTTATACTATTACGGCTGATTGAACATCACAAAAATGACAGTCAGCACAACTGCAAATAATTTTACGAGGTGAAACCTAAAAATATTAATTTTGAAATAAAAACTGACTTTTAAAAGGTATTCAATTTTTCTCAAGAACATAATTGAACGCAAAAGCGTCCTGCTTTTAGGCAACATAAAAACGGCTGGTAAATACTCAATACAAATCAGTAAAATTAAGTGCTGCCAGGAATTCCTAGTATGGAAAGTGTTACCTAGAAACTGGCCCCCGCAATAAAAGTAATCAGGTACAACAAATGTTTTAGAATTTTCGAAACATTTAATATTCTTGTTAAGAGTTTAAAGGTGGAGATAAACACAAGATAAACAGGGTCAAGTGAAGTACCATTTCAGACGCGTTATTGAACGTCTTTTTGCGTTATTTGATTACAGTTGAACAAACGAAATAGTTTGGGTTTTATGTTTACGAACGTTGCCCAATAATTTAAGGCACCACAAGTTGCAACCTGTGCACGCATATCGGACGTGGCACCTGTAAAACTACAGTATCTTTTTTTACTAGTAACGTTTCTAGAGTACGTTTTGACTTAAAATGTGAGACCAGCTGTGGAGTAAGTTTGGAAGATTTTTTCAATAGAGTGGACGTATGCAGCAGTACGGAGATCCAAGCCAAGGTTGTATTGCTGAGCTACTTTCATGATGTTCTGTTACAGATATAACCGAATTAATTTAAATGCAGCATAAAATCATAACCTTATGTCTTTCAAATTTGGAATCAAACTTACTCTCGCAGAACGTTCCATTGTATAGTCAAGACCAGAATGCACTATGTCTTTTTCACTAGCACCTCCCATTCTTTTTGCAAATGATTCACTGGGAGTTACTGGAATTTTCCCTCCTTCGGTTCCAAACCGTCTTTCCAAAGATTCTTGTACGGATTCCAACAAATGGTAATTTGAATCCCGATCATATTTGAAGGTTAAACGACCGTAGGAAACGTGATTGAGATTTTTCAGCCATTCAAAATAAGAAACGGTGACACCACCAGCATTAATGTACAAGTCTGGAATCACCAGTACGTTTCTATCCTGGAGAATTTGATCTGCTGCAGGAGTAGTAGGTCCGTTAGCAGCTTCTCCGACAATCTAAAACAAACAAAAGATCTGTAAATAATGGTGAATCCTTTTTATCTTATACAAATATAATTTAAATCCTTATCATTCACAACCTTTGCTTGAATCAAGTGAGCGTTGGCTTTGGTGATGGCCTTTTCCGTCGCAGCGGGGACGAGAATATCACAAGGTTGTACTAGCAGATCTCCATCAAAACGTTCAGCTCCTGGGAAACCGACGATAGTTCCTTTGTCCAGCTTGTAATCTTCTAGGGCTTTAGGGTCAATACCGGTTTTACTGCTAATGGACCCATCTCGCTCTATCACTCCGACACATATTGCGCCAGCTCGGACTAGGTAGCGAGTGGTATGAAGACCCACATTACCGAATCCCTGGACAATGAAGGTTTTTCCTCTCAACCCAGTGGGGAGCCCAATCATATCCATATAATTTTTTTCATTCACGAAATTTGCAAGACCGTGGTATACACCCCTCCCGGTGGCAGAAACTCGACCGTGAATTCCTCCCTGGTTAATCGGTTTTCCGGTCACACAAGCGTGGCCGTTGATATCCAAATGACCAGTAGTTTTTGAGTAAGTGTCTGCAATCCAGGACATCTCCCGTTCTCCAGTGCCCATATCTGGAGCTGGTACGTCAATACCAGGTCCTATAAAGCCTTTCTTCGCAAGTTCTAAAGCAAATCGACGAGTAATTTTTTCGAGTTCATTATCAGAGTAATCTTTGGGATTGATCTTCACCCCAGCTTTTGCTCCACCAAATGGAACATCCACGCATGAACACTTAAACGTCATCAGGGCCGACAGGGCTTTCACTTCGTCAACGTTAACATCATCACTGTAACGAATACCTGCATGCATACAATCAAAATAATTCTTACAATTAGTCTTACAAAAATATAATATCCAGAAGCCAGATTAAACACATTGGATGAATGAGCGTATAAAAGCTTTCCAGATATTACAGTAATACTGACTACACTCTGAACGCTATTTAAACTCGTTTTACAATTCCACATGAATTATGCATTCATGAAAACTGGTACTACCTTCATTTGTACATTACATATGGCTTCGAAAGTCTCCTATCCTAAAAACGCAACCAAATTTTCACGGTACAGCAGTTACTTACTAGTTACACGTTGCATATATGTATGTACGTATAAACAGAAAACGCTTCCATTAATATTCTTGCAGATATGAATGACTGAAGAACTTCCCCGAGAGAGTTTTTTTTAGCAGTGAAGGCGACTAATGACTGTAATGCAGACGCTCTATAAAACATTATAACCGTCATAATCCTGTTTTAACTACACTCTCGCACTATAACCTCGTTAATTACTCGAGCGATTCTCATGTTTCATCCTCTTACGTCTACGTCCAGAGTCTCTTTGAAATCTGAGATGGAGGTATATTAATATGATACAGTGAAACCACTAGAGCTAATAATAGCCTTCAATTTCAATCACGTAGCACTGAACAAGCCCCCGCCTTTTATAAAAATCTGTAAGTAGTGATTAGGCAGTTCAATGGAGAATGGAATCATGAAGCAGTACAATTTCGTCTGCATATTAGTATTCCTTTTTTACCAACCCAATTTTATTTATGCATTAATATACACATACATACATCATGTAACTATACATATATATGTAATGTACAGTAAAGACGAACTATCCATTTTAAAATACACGATTTTATTCTTTAGAACAGAAAGGGGTCACATTTCATTGCCGTCGTTTTTCAAAGAATTTTATTACGCATGCAAATGTTAGTACTTATTTAATACATACATCCATTATAAATTATTACTCATGCATTAAGCAGTGGAACATAATACGAATGGAAAAGGGAAAATATAGCAGTTTATATTGTTGTTGCTTGCTCCCCAAATTATTGGCCTTCCTGACCTGCTACTTGAACGGAAAATTACTACATATTTTCTTGCACTTCAGTATATTTGAACTATACTGAAGTAATAAGCCGGTAATGAAAAATTTAGCTAATAATTTATATTTAATAATGAATGTGCTTTTGCTGTTTTCGCAGTACACATTATATGTATGTCAAAAGATAACCTCCTCGGTTGTATATATATGTATATGCCTGTTAGTAGCTCAATGCATGATTATGCCGTAACATTTAGCAAATTTTTGCCTCTGGCTACATGGGGCAAGGTGAGGACAACTGGAGGACGAAAATCTACAGATATAAGTACGCTGTGGCGATTTGGGAACGACCGAAGAAAAGATACGTATTTATTTAGTTGCACATAAATTATACCATACTAAACAAAAAGTGACACAAGATGTATAACAGCTGGGATGCCGAAAGGATTATCCCCAACTACTATAATTCTGAAATGAATAATAGAGAATCTGCCTCAATAACAAATTACTTTACTTTCAGTAGAAAATGGCACTGGACCACTCCTCAGTCATTTCGTGTATGCTAATTGAAACATGGTAAAGCTGAAACTCTCATATCAAACCTACGCTTTTGATGACTGGTGTACTTACAGTTTGTTCTATACCGGTGCGGGTACTACACATGAGCATATCAGGACCATATGATTAAAATAAAGTTCAGTTTGTCATCTTTATAAAAACAAGACTGATAAGTACGGACAACAATTCTAATACTAGAAGGAATATCAGCAATAAGATCTGTACAGTGAGAAATGAACTAGCAACAAACCGCAAATTACTCGAAACCCATATCAGTGGTCCTAGTGTTACTTAGATCTCATTAGCTACATAAAAACAATTGTTACAAACATTATAGCTCATTGTGCCATCCATGAATTACTTTACATTCCATTGCGGACTTTCCGAAAAATGACGTAAGGCCCGTAAACAAGCGTATCTATTCTACGTATATTGTACAAGCAGGCTGGTAACCGCATAATATAATCCTTAATAAAGGAACTAGATTTTACTAGAACTAGAAATACTAACCTCCTTTTGTCGGTGTACGATGATTTGAATGTTGAGCTCTGTAGGCCTGGATCATTTCATATTTGCCCGAATCTCTTTTGATGGGAAAGGCCACTTCTAGGACATGATGACAAGGCTGCATGATCCGGATAATTCCTGATGCCTTCTCCTTCTTCATATCCAAAGTCCCCTTGGGCCCCAAATTTAATCCATCGACTAGCCTTTTGAAGTCAACCAAAACGTACGATAATGAAACACTTGATAAATACATACGTACACCCTATACACCCAAACAAATGAAACATTACAAATAAAGTAAACAATGCACACTCATCAGAAATACATATACCCGCATACATTCCCGTATACAAGACCTAAAGACACACAAGTATATGGAAGAAGACAGAAACGGAGAATAAAATTGTCTTATATAACCTCCCAAAAAATACGAACAAAATAATTTTGCGAACTTACTTATTTTCAGCGACGATACAGGCCCGGTGGAAAAAGTATTCAACCATGTCAAAGAACAGAGGTTCATCAGCAGTTGGGATATGTTGTAACCTTTCAGGAATTTTGTGACCGTAACCTGCCACTGCCGAAGAACAGCGAACGGCCATGTACAGAAGATTCCCATTGCTGGTAATTGCTCTTTTTGCTAAATGCATGATGGAAATTGTTTTTTATATTAAAAAAGGGGTCTATATTTCACTTGATAAAAAAATGAAACAAAAATTCCCGAAATTCTCTCCCTTTTTTTACTAGTGGGCTGAAAAGAAGTACCAGGATTTTATTAAAAAGTAGGCCGCAGAGCTGAACTAAGTACTACTCCAGAAGATGTGAACCATCTCACTGAAATGATTTTAATAGGACCGTTCTAGTAAGCTTATCCCTCTCTTCGTCTATTTTGTACGTGGAAGATGTAGCACATTGGGAATGGCAGGGTGACTCTTTTCTTCTTCTCCCTGCCTTCCACATGTATATACACGCGCATTCACAACAGTGCCTTTCCGCGTATAAATAGGAAAAAGTGCCTGGGCTCAAGCCATTTCGCCATCTTCCTTCTTTTCCTCTCAATTTCCCTGTCACGGGATAGGATTTTCGCGCTAGTTTTAACTCTGTTTAACTCAGTATTTATTCATCAATCATCAAATGATCAAATGTTCGTATTCTATCGCTTTTTGATTTTTTTTCAGTTTTGTATTTTGTAGACTAATGAGTGTGTTTAAACATGTTGTTTACCCTTTCCCAAGATAATTAAAATTTTCTCACCTATCAAAATATTTTTCATCCAATTACTCCCATCAAGTGTCATCCAGCGTCGAAACACCGGCTGTAGGCTCAGCAGAGCTTTTTTTACAAATAAAAAAGCTTGTATGGATTGTGGTTGTACAAGGACGAAGCCGAAGAACTTTTGTACAGAATCCCCTCAGTTTTTCTATATTTAACTACCTAAAAAGCTCGGGGTAGTAATTTACAGGTGAGATTTGTTTTCGAGTTATTAACTTAGTCTTGATTTCAATTTGCCAGTATGAATTTAATCTGGCGTTACGTCTGATACAAATGTTTTGTTGATGTTTTAGCTACCTCACATGCCGGCAAGGCAAGAGGAAGGAGTACCCCAAAGGACCACTCTCGCCGTCCAGGAGTTTTTCAAATATTTTTGTGCGTGGACTTGAGATTATGACCTGATGTTATTTGGACCACAAGTAAAGGGCTGTTTGAGTGGATCAACAAATGACGATAATTCTTTAATATTGGGAAGTTTGGAGGAAGCCCCCTGGAGCTTACTCCATTAACACTGGATGCAGTTTCTTAATTGTTAGTTTTGAGGGAGTTAATTTATAGATATAGAGTGTTTTTCACGTAATGTCATGCGTATGAACTTGAGAGTTGAGAGTCTCATGGTGTTAGTTTTATTGCAAAAGTTTACAATTTGATGAAACTTGTCGTTTGGGCACTTATTGTTTTGCTCGATACCTGAAACTGAAAATAAGAACGATTAAGTAGTGGAAATAGTGAACAGACAAAATGTTTTCAATTTATAAAGAAGTGCATTCCCCTACGGGGGTAGAACTGTCAGCGTATTGCTATTTCTTCGATCGTCGAGAAAAGAATTTGGTAACTGCCGGTGCTGATTATGTAAAAGTCTTTCGGTTTGTTCCTGACCCTTTTGACACTAACCCTGGTAAGTTTGCTGTTCTAATGTGTTTTTACGTTAATGCAGTAGCTTTAGTGAGTATTAATAAACAGCGGCTGCATGCTGCCTGGATTGTCATTCATAAAACAAAAGCCGACTCTCACAAATGCAGAGAAAACTAATATGCAATTATTACTCACATCATGTTCTTTCTGACAGATGAATCCAGACCGCCGAAAATGAAGCTAGAATGTATGGCTGAATATCGATTCAATGGATCCATTGTGGCCATGGAGAGTATGCCCTTAAGTTTAGCAAGAGATGCACTTCTTCTTTCCTTCCGGGATGCAAAACTATCAATAGTAGAATATGATCCAGATACCCATGATATGCGAACGATTTCAATTCACTATTTTGAGACAGATGATTTGAGAGTAAGTTTCTTCAAAATTCTTTTAGCGCTCACAGTGTTATCACAAGCATTCAACACTATCCAGACGTATAAATCTCTTAAACTTTGCAGGGTGGTAGTGTCGGGAGGCCAAATAGTATTCTTAGGGTTGATCCAGAAGATAGGTGTGCAGCATTGCTCGTTTATAATAGACAGCTTGTCGTAATACCTTTCCTTCGTCGTGACGCTGTTTTTGATGACAATTTTGCTGATAAGCCGGATTTAAAGGTATGATGAGTTTACATTTCCGCGTATTGCATCCATACTGCAAAAATTAAATAAAAGAATTGTTTTTCAGCCAAACGTCGCAAGCTTGAGTCGCATTCCTGCTCTTCGTTCGTATACTATAGATTTGAGAGAATTGGACGAGAAAGTAGATAATGTGATTGATTTCAAATTTCTACATGGTTATTATGAGCCGACGCTTGTTTTTATTTATGAACCTATCAAGACCTACGTTGGGTAAGGAGTAGAAATATACATACGTACAAGCAATTAGACCCGTATCGCTTCATGCATAATATTTTATGCCTATTACTCATGTGTAAATTCTTTGTTTTCTAGTCGTCTCGTCGTACGCCAGGACACATGTGCACTAGCAGCCGTTTCCTTAAATATTTCGCAGAAGGTTCATCCATGTATTTGGACAGTTACACATCTTCCTTATGATTGTTGCGCTGTCTATGCCGTTCCAAAGCCGATTGGTGGAGTATTGGTCATGGCACAAAATTCTCTGCTGTATTTAAACCAGAGTGTTCCCCCGTATTGTGTTGCCCTTAATTCGATTGCTTCTAAATCAACAAACTTTCCAATGAGTAAGTCGGGGATTAGGTGACCCCATTTGTAAGTAAGTGTAAGCACACTTAATACTTTTACCGTTTTGTTTTTTCAGAGATGCAAGAAGAAGTAGCCATCACCCTTGATTGCTGCCATGCGGACTTTCTTTCTGCTAATCAAATGATAATATCGTTGAAAGGAGGTGACTTATACATCTTAACTTTACTTTGTGATACTATGCGAAGCGTAAGGGGGTTTCATTTCGATAAGGCTGCATCTTCAGTTTTGACAACTTGTGTAAGAAATGTTAATTTAACTTAAAAACTTATTTTCAAAAATGTAAATGTTTTAATTTACCTCACTACGATTAAATTAAATTTCAGTTGATAATATGTGACAAAGACTACATTTTTCTGGGCTCGCGCCTTGGAAATTCGTTGTTACTGCGCTTAAATGAAAAAGGAATTGTTAGAGAAGTAATTCAAGATACTGGTCTCGCTGCAAATGGGGACAAAAGGGTGGAAGATATAGACTTGACAGCATTTGATGACGACGACGATGATGTCATAAAAGTGAAAAAATCTCGTCTTGCATTGGATCAAGAAGAAGTAGAAGTTTATGGAAGTGAACGAAGGTCTCATTTTATAATTCGAACTTTTGCGTTCGATGTAAGTAATTTTCAGTGTCTACCATCAAAAGCATTCGTCCATTTATGTGTTAAAGTTGTGCCTAATACATATTTATCCTGCCAGGTGTGCGACAGTTTACTCAATGTTGGTCCTTGCGGTAGCATGATCATGGGAGAGCCTGCTTTTCTTTCAGAAGACTTCTCCCACTTAGAAGATCCCGATTTAGAAATAGTTACAACATCGGGGGTCGGTAAAAATGGGGCTTTGTGTGTACTGCAAAGATCAATCAGACCCCATGTGGTAACTACGATTGGCATACCATCATTAAAGAATTTTTGGACATTGTATGATAACGAAAATTCTACACTTCATGGACTTGTAGTAGTCTCGCAAGAGGCCAAAACTCTGGTTAGTAGCAATTATTCTACTCGAGTGTATAGTAATTACAACTTCATAACGTCAGGTGTTTTTAATATGTACGTGGATATCTAGATTGTTCAAACTGACGAAGAAATTAATCAGATTCATGAAAGCGGTTTCAAAACAGATGCTCCTACCATCTTATCATGCAATCTTGGTCGAAACAAATTCATTGTACAGGTATGTGTTTTACCTTGTTTGGAAACTAAAACACTACTAGTTATTAAAAATATCTGAACTGTATCTCCTCGAGCAAGCCAGTAATATTATTTATAAACTTTAGGTTTTAAAAAATCAAGTCCGCCTTTTGCTGGGGCTCACATGCGTTCAACAAGTAGATATGGAAGCAACTGCAGATATATCATTTGCCTCTGTAGCTGACCCGTATTTAGTTTTGCTCATCGAAGATGGGCGTGTATTTATTCTTAATTTAGTGAATGATCAGCTAGAAATGAATTCCACACAGCTGCACAAGGTGAGTTGTTCATGCTTTTTCGATTTTACATTTCTCACACAACTTATAAAAGTTATTCTTGTTTAGCTTATATTCACTATAAGCAATGATAAATGTATTGTAATAATGGGTGTTTATAGAAAGGCAAAATTGCTACGATATGCGCGTACTGTGACACCAGTGGTTTATTCACTACTCAGCCACCTTCGGATGATTCCCCGGAAGAGCAGATTGTCAAGCTGTCTAAACTCAAGAAGTTAGCATTAATAACATTTGCGGTAATTTCTTATTATGTTATGGTGGTTGAATTAATTTACATTTATTTTGTACTTCTTGCACAGGGAAGCGCGTGATGAAGAAGAGCTTTTGTATGGAAACCCGGATGCTGCCGATGCAAATTTTAAGAAACAGCAATCAGCTAGCACAACCCGATGGTGGAGGCGAAATCGATTAAAGTATCAAAACCTGAGAGCTTCATACTGGCTTCTTATTGGTCGTGATATTGGCTCCCTAGAAATATACGATCTACCCAGCATTAAATTAAAGATGAATATGGTTGACTTTGCTCTCGTACCGAAAGTTTTAGGCCATACGACCCAAAAACTAGTGTTGTGAGTAAACTTTGCGTTTTTCACTACCGACTTTACTATTTTGAAAGATGATAATTGTAAAGTGTAACTTGTTATGACAGGGAAAATGAAGAATCCGTTCCAAAAATTCATGAAGTACTGCTGGTTGGACTAGGATATCAAGGAAGACGACCTATTATGTTTTGTCGCGTTGGTGATGACTTCGTACTTTATGAAGTGTATCCTTTTTACGAAGACACTTACGAAAATGTTTTGAAAGTACGCTTTGCCAAAATGAGGCAGCATTTAATATTAAGAGAGAGAAAGTCGTAAGTGCTTTACGTTTTTAAGCCTTTCGTTTTCGTTCAGATATAAAATAATGTACAAAACTTTTTTATGGTTTTACGCATTGAATGTTTTTTGTTTGTTTATTGTAGAGCTAAGCCAAAGGATGACAGTCTCTCATTCTCTTTGTCACTGAAAAATCATTTCCGACACTTTCCGTACCTAGGAGGTTACAGTGGGGTAATATAATATAACAATGCAAAATAGTGTTAGAAAAATACTAGCTGGGTATAACTCCGTGTTAAAAACATGTTTCTTCTATAGGTGTTCATATGCGGTCCTTATCCACACTGGGCGTTTTTGACGACTCTGGGACAACTTAGGCTACATCCTATGGGCATTGATTCCAAAATATTGGCCTTCGGAGCTTTCAATAATCCTAATTGCCCTCACGGAGGTTATATATACGCCAATGCAGACTCAGATTTCCGTATTTGCGTACTATCTAAACACTTATCTTATGATTCTCCATGGCCTGTAAGAAAGATTCCTGTTAGGTGTACGCCACATTTTATTGCGTACCATTTGGAATCAAAAACCTACTGCGTAGCACTTAGTGAGACTGAACCCTCTGCCAAAATTTGCCGTGTAGCTGGAGATGAAAAGGTGTTTCACCAAAGATATTATGCTTATTTTAATGATTATATTTGGTCATGCGTGCATTTTTGCTTTAGTCTGTCATTTTTCAACTCGAGCATTTATTTTATTGCAGGAATTCATTGATGAGCAAAAGGATGAGAGATTTCCGCTTCCATTTCGAATGAAATTTAGTTTAAACATTTATTCACCTTCGACATGGGAGGTACGTCAAAAACTGTATTTAAAGCCTACAAGTTATGTAAAAATTCCAATATTCTTGGAATCAATTTAGCATGCGTTTTTTTAGGTTGTTCCAAATACCAAACAAGAGATGGAACCGTTTGAAAGTATTTTATGCTTGAAAGTTGTCAACTTAGCTTATGAGGGCTCAAGGAGTGGTTTACGTGGCTACGTTGCAATGGGAAGCAATTATTCCTACGGTGAAGATACTACTAGTCGCGGAAGGATAATGGTTTTGGATATTATCGATGTTGTACCCGAACCAGGACAGCCGTTGACGAAGAATAAATTTAAGATACTTTATACAAAGGAGCATAAAGGACCTGTTACTGCTGTTGAAAGCGTTGTAGGATTTCTTTGTGCAGCAGTTGGTCAAAAGGTAACAATATTGCTAGTTTTACGCTGTTTATAAGGAATAGCAGTCTTACATTCTCTTTTTTGCTGTACGTCACTTAATCATAACTACGTTTTTTTGCAGTTATACCTTTGGCAGCTAAAAGATAATGATTTAGTCGGAATCGCATTTATCGACACTCAAATATATGTTCATCAGATGCAAGCTGTGAAAAATTTAATACTTATAGCAGACGTGTACAAATCTATTTCCTTGCTGCGCTTCCAAGAAACATACCGAACTTTGGCGGTAGTATCCCGGGTAGGTTTCACATTGGAGTTTATACTTGTTATTTTTCGAATTTGAGTGTTCGTGCTTAAATAATACAAATGTCATAATGACCTGATAGACCATATTCACTGGTTTTATTGCAGGATTTTCGACCACTGGAAGTTTACGGAATTTCGTTCCTTATTGATAACACCCAACTTGGTTTAGTTGCTACTGATCGAGACAGAAATATTGTTGTTTATATGTTTCAGCCACAATCAAAAGAAAGCTTTGGCGGTATGCATTGTATCTTTTAGTTATAAAGACAGTTTCATGGTGAAGAAGGTCATATTAAGATTCGTTATGTTATTTTCATTTTCTCGCAGGTCAAAGGCTTATTAGAAAAGCTGATTTTCACATTGGACAACAAGTATTGTCGTTCGCACGTGTACGGTGTAAATTAGTGGATCCTTCCACAACAAAAAGAAATTCAGTGGCAGTGGAGAAGCGTGTCGTTACGTTCTTTTGTACATTAGACGGTGCTTTAGGATATTTATTGCCCATTTCTGAACGTGTTTATCGAAAGCTTTTGATGCTGCAAAGCGTTCTTACCAACATACTTCCCCATCGAGCGTCGTTAAATCCCAAAAGTTACCGGTAAATAATGCCTTTCGAAGTGGCTCTTTCACAGTTATGCAAGCATAATTTCTTTATTTTTGTGTTAATTATGGCTATATTTTTAGGACACTGAATAGTACTGATCGTACTTTGGGCAATCCTGCAAAAGGCGTTATTGATGGAGAATTGGTGTGGCAGTATCTTGGATTGTCTTTCACTGAAAAGAATGATGTGTCGAAAAAGATTGGATGTTCAAGTGATGAAATTATAGAGGACCTAATGGAGATTGACAGGATATCTGCACACTTTTAAAACATTTTCATACATCATAACGAAGTCTGTTATATTTTTGTACAGCTTAATTGTTCAAATACTGCACCGCCACATTTCTTCTATACCTATGCGAATTAACAAGTGATGGAACAATTTATTTGCCTTCAGTTAATTGAATATAAAATAACCTTTGGGTGGATGCCTATAATATTTACATGTCTTTTCTGTTTGGTCAATCGCTTATCGGGTGGATAAAGTTTTATTTTCAATTTTCATTATGTATGATTTATGTTAATTATTATTGCATTTACATGCTTGGACGTGAAAAGCAGTTTTTATTTAAGATTGTTTCTGAATTTCTTAGTTCAACGTTTACTCTTCCAGACACTTATGCAATATTTGGGTATTTTTTGTTATTCCGCTGAAATATTCGACACACACCGAGGAAAAAAATCATTTTGTAGAGTACTTTGAACTAGGGCACAGGCATATTTTTTGAATACTAGTTTGGTTATCATGTAACAAACTACGTTGGAGGAGCCTGGTATAGCAAACACAAACGTTAGAGATAAATCAAAATTACAAGTGCTGTTCGTGTGTGAAAAACAGGTTGTTTTTCAAGCTAAATCTTGGCAGATAAATTGGCAAACACATTTGTGAATCTGACACAGTGAGATTGTTCTTACGACTAGGTTACGTTCTGTGAAAATATACGGATGAAGTTACAATATCATTATCAGGAGATTAGGACATAAACCTATTCGTCATAATACGCCGTAAAAATCGGACTTTAACGATTATTGTGGATAAATTAAAGGTAAGCGTTCACCGAAGTCGATATCGATACCCGTGAGCAAATTACGTGCTTACGTGCTTACATGTATGAATTATAAATCCATAAATATAATAATTATTTAATTACTAGAGACTGTACGTAGGTTCTACAACCGAGTACGTAGACATATATTAATTATTAATATTAAAGTGTATGTAAGGAAGCATAGCATTATACAGCAATTCTGGTCCGGTAACGAAAACCGGTGAGGTAAAATGTGGATGTCTTCTTATTGTTGTCGCATTGCGATGCAGCACCAATGTTAGTAAATATTGTACATAATATTGTAAGCAAATAACGAAATAGCTGACACTCATAATACACTTTACAAGTGCCAATCGGAAAAATAGTTCAGCTAAGCATGACGTGGACAAATTATACGTCAATTTTCATTACAATATACATACTGGTGATGAGACGGCGGGTTTCTTTGGCGATATTAAGGCATTAAACATGTAATTTGGTATTATACGCAGCCACAAAAGCACAAAAACAGGTAAACATATGTATAAGTACAATGATACACATGCAACTATCTAGCAAGTAACTACATAAAAAACAAAGACAACCGTCAACAAAACCTTGATAAATAATAATATGAATATGTCAGCTGTTTTCTATTTCCTTATACTGTAACCAGGAAGACGCTTTGTCTTGTATACACCAGCAAATATTATACGCTATAGGTATTTTTACCATGCGTATTTTTCGAACGAAGCTTTTGCAAAACAAAAACATAACATACGAAGATTAAGAAAGGTTAGGAAGGACAATAAGTATTTTTCAGGTTTCAGACTTTGTTGCGCTGGAAGAACCTCTACGATAATTCCACGAAATGCAACACTAACAAAAGTACTTCGGTAACCAACAGCGTCAATATCAATACTAAATCCTTATAACGTAATGAAAAATACGCTAGTTATAAAATGGCACTATCAAGGGAAGTATCATCAATGTAAACGTCTTTTTTCAATTATGTAAAAGCCTAGCTAAGAGACCCCTCTCTGTTCAGTATTTTTATTGCATTAGTTAGTAATACTAACTTCTCGAAACTACGCGTCTGCAATGCAGCTTGAAGTACTTGCGGTAAATTATCAAAACTCGTCGTGTTTTACTAGGGCTTCACCAAAATCAGTCGCCTGAGAGCCAACAAATATGTCATATTTATCTAGTACTTCTTCTTTGGTTAGATTTCCATCACTGTTCGAATCCGATGCATGAATAAGATGATTTGTTTCCGCTTCGGCCTGGTCATAATCATCCGGCATGATCCACTGTCTGACCTGGTATTACAAGAGCGTCGATTACTGACATGACTTTGCACGTAACTACCTATTCTACATATGCATTATCATATCAAATAGATAAGTCTTATATTATTTATTTGATGTTTATGTATTTACAATCAGTATTTTATTTTGAAATTGTATAAGTTTCTTCTATGTATACCTCGTCGTGGTCAAGGAATCCGTCGGCATTTTTGTCTCGGTATTGCGAAAACGTCTCCCGTTCCGACATAACCCAGGATGGTTCCTCGTCTCCAGGTTCACCACGATATAAATCCTCTAATCAAATAAAATCAAAGATCACTCGAAATTGTCAAGATGCATAAATACCTGAACCAAGGTATTCCTGCATTGACATTAAACTTACGAATGTATTCATCTATAGATATTTTTCCATCCCCATCTTTATCGATGTCTTCAATTGTTTCGATAACTATTATGTCATGCATGTGTGGTGCTCCTTCAGGGTGTATAAAATTTAGAAATTCTTCTTGAGTTAATGCTTCGTCACCATCTTGGTCAGCGATTCGCCAACGTCTTCTATCTCTTTCAATCATTTTTGAGTAGGTTTTATAATCCTTAGTGTCTTTATTCTCTTCATCGAGGAAGGAGTAGGTAGATTTTCTGTATTCATTCCATGCTATTTTATCTTTTCTGTCCAGATTATGAAGTCTCCATTGCGTCTCCCCATCAGCAATAATATAGCGCCTCTGAGTCCATTGAATCCATTTTTTGAGCTCGTAAGAAGATATCAGGCCATCTTTGTTGGTGTCAATTTTGTCGAATATTATCCTACATTATGACAATAAATTAAATTACACATTCGTTTTACGAAGGCAATTCTTTGGCTTTGGTATTCTGTATTAGCAGAATAATAATAAATAACATGCTTAGTTAAATAGTGTTAATGTTAATATTAATAATTAATATCCTACGATTTCTTGGCTGTGTCGCCGCTATAGCTTCACGAGCGTTATATCATTTAATCAGTTCGCAAAAAATTCCGGAACCATAGTTGCGTGTACATTAGTGTTTTCTATCACCTTAATGCGCAAGTTACTTGACTGTCATTTGAAAAAACGTTTAGTGAATCCCTTTCATTCATTAACTCTTCTCTTGCTCATACTTGCACATTACATTAGCAACAGTATGTTTACTGGCTCCATGAACACGAATACATAGATTATATATAGTTGCTCCTATCCTCTGCATGAACAGTAAAAAAAAACAACTGTGGTCACATAGGAAATATACGTGTACAATCATTATTCGTTCATACCCTAATCTTCGACGAGACTCCTCGGGTGAAAGGTCATCAAACTGTTTCGCTTCATCCCCTAAGAATGCTTCATGATCGTAAGCTGCATTGTGATTACCATCCACAAAATGTTCTTGTTCACTTAACGGCTGTATGAAAACAATCAAATATGCTACAATGTGCTAACTCATCGGCAAATGGAACAAAAAATAGCGACAAGTCATGCACATTAGTGCTAAAAAATCAAATTACACAAAAAAAAGTAAACAGTTCAACGGCAGTGACTGTAATCAGTACAATACCTTTTCAACCAATCTTTTGTTGTCGCCTGTGTGCGGCAGCGCAAAAGCTGTACAAAGTGTGACAAAGATGCCCAATGTTAATATCTTTTGACTCATCTTCACGAGGGTGAAAGGAATCCACGAAATCGACATAAACACGGTTAATTTGTTCCAGCAAGAAAAGAACCCAGTTGCGGGAGTGTAAAGAATACAGCTCTTATTAAGCTGCATGAACAAAAAAAAGTATAGAATTCATAAATTACTCTCACTACAATCATCAGCTGTTTAGATTCTAAACACCTGGAATGACTCAAATATGCTGCGTTGTTCAACACGTTAGTATTAGATACTCCAGAAATAAAAGCACCACAAACCCGTTCATCAAACAAATGTGTTCTCATACAAAAAACTCCTTGTTTTCCACTAAAAAATTCGCATTACTTCTTAAAGCACAACCACTAACTAAATGACAATAAATTTTACCTCGAATTAACAGGTAAGACAATAACTGGACACAACTTCACATTGCCTCTCTACCGTTCTTGAAACAGTGTAAAAGGAGGTGGCAACTGGAAAAAGTGATAACAAACAGAACTGGCACTGTTAATTGTCAGTTCCGAAATCTTGGTGAATATTGACTTGGTGGGAGTATTTTAGCACGGTAAATTGCGACAAAAACTCTGTACTTCTTTTTAATCCCAGAACATAGTTGAAAACGCTTGTCAGTCCACGGATGTGATGTGTACCACTGAGGAAAATGATGAGTGATTCAAAAAAATTGCTTGTCTGCTTCAAACGTTATTAGTTGTGATGTGATTTGGCGAAGAAATGAAGACAGAAAAAAAAAAATTAAGGAGTATTTTATAGAACATCTCACCCTCCCAAAAGCTTCCCAACTGAAGTGAACGGAGCAAAAAAGACAGATTGAAAAGCCCAGACAGAAATGCAAGCGGAGAGCAGGGGGAAGCTTGGAAAAGAAAGACGGCCTTATAATAACTTTTTTTTTTTGCTTTTACCATACATAAATAAATGTTCTACTTCTAACATCCATATTTTCCCACATAATGTTTGTAAGTACATACTTTCACTTTCAATTAAATGTTGTCCTGGAAAACGTATTTTAAAAAAACTCCCATTCATAAGCTGAGCATGGCATTTTTTTTCCAAGACTCATGTCCCTGCATTTATTTTCAATGAACGACGCTTTTGAAGAGTCAGTTACCGGTATTTCGATTTCAGTAACCAAAAACCTACACGTCAACTTCATTTCAATGTACTTTCCATTTCAACTTGTTCACTGGCTCCATGAAACAAGATTTTGTTCAAAGAAATGAGTATACATAATTATGCTGATACGCATGTACTTATGTATATAGGGAAATAGAGAAAGCCCTTTTGTGAGGGATCAGAATGCCTTGAAAAAAAAATCTGGAAGTGATTTGAGATATAGCCTGTACAACGTCTTTTTCTTTTCCCTTTCCATCTCAAGAAGAAGAAAGCCATGGAGTTCGAGAAGATTCCAAAGGAATGTCTCCACCCAGTTTTTCAAATCTCAGGTTCATTTAAAAAAAAAATTTAAACATTCAATGATTATTTTAAGTACTTCCGTCTTTTTTTTTCATCCATATTTTGCAGTGGATATACCGCATACTTAATTTACATACTACACAATTGTAAGCACATTAAAGCGGATCTCAAATTCCGTAGGATTAATAAAGCGGAATTCCCATGCGCAATATGGGAAACGTCAAAATATAATTTATGACTATATGTATAGGACTATATATGCAATATGTACCTATATACTTTTTTCTTTAATTGACTTCCGACTAAATCCTAAAGCTTACAGTTCCATCTACCTTCCAACCACTTTCGATGGCCATACAAGTTGTATTAGATCGACTATTTTAACTAGCAGACGACTTCTCGATTTGATTTTAATGTGTCAATCAAAATCCGTGAAAAGGGATGGGGAAATTAGGATTAATGTTGATTTGGGGAATTAAGAACCTCTTTTGGGCTTTTAGAATCTAATATGGGACGGATCTCGACTTGTTTGGGTAGAGGTCTGCCGTCTGTCTATACGGAGCTGAATTCAGCAACGAAGTGACTGAGTATAAGGCGGTTGGGTGTACTAAAAGCTCAAATGAAACAAAATGCTTCGTGAATCTTGTCACCTTGTGACAGTCCCGATCTCAATTATGTGGAACAACCATATTGGAAATAATACAAACGAAAATAATAACAATGTCTCATGTTGCCCTCATTTGTAAAACATTTTGCTCAGTATATAAGGGAAATCAAATCATTAACATGTGGATGATAATTGCTTTGAAATCGTATATGATGCCAGATAACCAGAAAGAAGAAGGGAATAGCCAATTAAAATGATATCAAAGTCAGTTGGTAAATAATATCATGATAATTTTAGGGTTTTTACTCATTATTGTTACCGTACTTGGTCGTTTGGGAAAACGGAAGTCGGACTTGGGAACGAAATTCGCCTTTGAAACTCAGGTGAATGATCATTTTGTACAGGTGAAGTCACAAATAGCCCGCGACAACCGTGGTTCAACCGGGAAAATTCAAAAACCGATTCAATTTTGTTTTCGAGGAAAAAAAGGAAAATAGGAAAAATATAGCGGAAAGTTCTGCTGTTCTGCTACTCTCTGTTGGTCTGTTGATTCTGTCGTTCTGTGGGACGTGGGAGGATATAATTTTGAATTTATTACAAAACACCAAGTAGTATAGTGTAGCTGGATCTGCCGAAAAAAGTATCCTTAAATGCATGGACAGATTTAAGTTATTTTTAGCCGAATCGCGAGATTATCATATTTTGGAAAGAACCGGAACCAGACGCAATTAACCCGAAATCACGTAGACACAGTATTCGGATTAATTTTTCAGGGACAGTTGTACAGTATTTAAAAAACTCATCCAACCGTAACCGCTAAAATTATAAGTAGTTCCTATCAATACCTGCCAACAACCAGTGCCTCACGAAGTACCCATTCTACTCGGGATAAACTACATTTACCATCAGCTACATTATAAAAATAATTACAAGCATTTTTACGAGTGATTCTCGTATAGTTTTTTTTAAATATTTGCCAGAGGATTGTCTATATGTTGGAAGTTGGAATGTTAGGAAGTCGATGGTAAAAGTGTAGAACAAGAATAAATCCTGAATCAAGTAATTGTTGCATCATACAAAACAAAGAGTCCGTGTCAGTCAAGACTAATTCCTGCAACCATTATCCAAATATTTAAAGAGATACATTATTGTGACTGTCATTTTTGTATAAGTATTTTGTATTTTGAACAAGTATTTTGTACGTACAAAAAAACACTAAGAAAACAATTTCAGTATGAGAGTAATTGCAAGTTTATTAGGAAGAACAGTTCTGAGTAATACCTGTTTGTTGGGTGTAAGAACAAGCCGGGAATCGTGCTACTTCAGAACTATAAATGCTAGAAGATATGCATCGACTTTCAGGGCTGCGGTTTTAACTAAATTTGGTTCACCTTTAGAAATTCAAAATGTGAAACAAAGATCATTAAAAGATAATGAGGTTCGAATTGCTGTTTACTGTTGTGGCATTAATTCGGTGGATATCGCGAGTATTGCGGGGGATGCAAACCGACCAGTTAAACTACCCTTTGTTCCAGGATTTGAGGTAATAGCATATAAAAACAATGTTTTTTTTGCATCTTTTAAATTAGATTAGGCGTTATATGTATGCATGATGCGCCTAACATTTAGATCACATTTGATAAATAGCATTTAGGGTATAGTGTGTAGTATGTATTTTATCTAATAACTTAGCATTCCGTGTTTGTCTTTGTTGCAGGTTTGTGGAGAAATTACGGAAGTTTCTAAGAAAGCCGAAGAAAGTGCCAAATTACGTGTTGGAGAAAGAGTGGTTGGGTTGGATCTTAAGGACATAAAGGGTGGGTTTGCTGAAGAAATGGTTATGTCCGCGGAAGTAAGTTTTATTTCTGCATTCGCCAATGTTTATATGTATAACAGATTGTGTAGACTGTTCGTGTACCGATTTCATGAGTTTCATATTTTTATACTCGTATTTGAAACACGGTTAGTCAAAGGTTGCACAATTTTGTAGATAAATATGGATGCAATAATAGTAGTACGTTTTCAATGATATAATCACAAAATGTAATCTATCCTGAGGAATCAAGTGGGTAGAAATAACGTTGTATAAATATTGTAATTTTAGGACGTATTCAGAATAGACAACTCTATTAGTTTTGCCGATGGTGCCTCCTTAATTAATTCTTATGCGACTGCACTGATTGCATTAAGTAGAAGAGCGGAAGTGAAAGAAGGCGACTTCGTGTTAATTACGGGTGCGGCTGGGAGACTTGGCATAGGTAATTTAAAGCGACCTACCGCTGCTTATTTCCTCCGGTATACATACAAATTGGCTTGTTTTGTTGCTCTTCGTTTGTATAGGTCAAAATGAAAATATTGTATTTATTTTAAATTTCAGCTGCCGTAGATTTAGCGTCTAACGTATACCGATGCAAAGTGATTGCAGCCACAACCTCAGAGGAGAGATCAACTGCTGTCAGAGATAGAGGAGCGTTTGCAACGGTTACGTTAGGTCAACAAGATGTAACTAAACAAGTCAATAAAGTTACAGAAGGGAAAGGTGTACCTATAGTTATCGACTGCATCGGAGGTGATGTCTTCCAAGAAATTGTTAAATGGTATATAAAACTTGCACGTACCTATTGTGTAAGACACGCAATGTTGTTAATAAGAATAATGGTTCCAAATTATATGTATATTTTTTTCAGCGTATCGGACGAAGGAAAAGTGGTTGTCACTGGCTTCGCAGCGAATAAAATTCCCCACGTATCTGGTAATGAACTAATGGAAAATTCCATAAGCGTTGTCGGTGTTTCGTTAGAACAGTATCGCAGGAAAAGGTTTGATGTGTACAGAGAAGCCGTAGCTGAAGTTATAGACTTATGCAAAGACAGACTGATACATCCTTTCAATGCGAGTCATTTTCCTTTGGATGATGTTAACAAGGCTCTTCAGGAGTCCATTGATAGAAAATCAGTAGGGAAAGTTGTGCTGGATGTTCGATAAAAGCAATTATTCATCGATCCGTTTTTTTCTGCCGCAATTTTATAGAAAACATTTTTAAACAGGAGCAGTTATTATTTTTACCAAGCAATATGCGGGAACTACATATGTAAATTTTTCTTGGGCAGTGGCAACTGGCAACCACCGTGGAACATGTACCTATATTTGGTTGTCTTTCAATACTTTTTATACTGTATCAGTTTAGTCCAGAAGAAATAACGGGTTTTTCCTTCCCGTGCTGGTGCTGATAAGCAATAAGAGTTGCATTGTCATGAAATCTTTGTTTCAAAGTACATACTTGGAGTTTATTGCTAGCCTAAAGTTTTGAAGATAGGCAAAAGTAACCATGGTGTAACTGCATCACTAAGCTTTATTTTTCCTGTTTCTATTCGCAGTTCGCAACATAATTCTGTAAAACGTGTAATTCTGGAAGAAATAAAAATCCTATATGTTTCCGGGAAGTAGCATTACTATCTCTTGGAATAATTTATTTTTGGAGACACGCCATGCCTTGATTAACGCATAATAACGTAGCTGCTGACACCTGTTTAATACCTGTATTAGGAATTAGGATGGACGGTGGACCTTGATAAAGAGTGATAGAAGAATTGTGAAAATATGGAATTTCGTTTCATACATAATAAATAATATTCTGTTGCATTAATCGTATGCCTATTTGCTTAGAGTGGAAATTCCAACGCGAACTGAACTGCATAAAAAATGTAGTTAATAGCGAGTGTGCTAGAGTTACATTAATGTAAAAACCTTGACCTGATCGTTCTCACAAGTCCATAGACACGGCAGTACATACATTAATGCATACATAATATAGGCATATTTATTGGTAATATCGTGCGAGTACCAAGATTATACATGGATAGTAGTAATAGTCAACTTTGAATGTTATTACTCGATCAAACTGGAAGTAAATTCCTTCTCCGAAGAATAAATAAAATTACTTTGCTTCATATTTGTCATTTTTATCGGTTTACATGTTGATTGTTTCAGCTCATTTTCAGGAAACTGGGAATTTACAGGGATTCGTAGCAATAGGAGGGAGAAATATTGGACCCCAGCCACAACCTGCTACGCAGTTGTTATCTCCCCCGGTGAGACTATCTTCGGCACTTGCCAGCAATGACTCCCTCTCCCCAATCTTGGAGCGCGCGAATTCTATGCGAATTCCTCCTCTGTCCGAGTATCGAAGAGCAGCACCTTGACATGCGGTCATGGCTTGGGTCGCACACCTCGTGTCGGCGTACTTGACGAATGCAACCGGACTCGCCCCTTTAGTGTACAAGCGGACACTGAGGAAGCCAGGTGATGCTCCAAATATTTCAGTGAGTTCCCGTTCCGTGGCAAAAGGGCCCAAATTGGCCACAAAGAGCGTCGAGGTGGGGGAGTTATTGGCAGTGGTGAAAGTGCTCAAAGTCTGTGGATTTGCAGAGGGTGTGGTGGATCCTGGGAGACATGTGTAAGGAATGGTAGCCGGATTGCAGGAAATGGAATTGTAGATGGTATCCCCGTATGGAAAAGCTCCTTGCTCCGTGTTGGAGTGAACATAAGGGGGGAAATGAGGGTCCACAAAACGTTGAGATGGAAGCATGAATGTAGAGCCGGGCAAAAACGTCGTGTACATGGGGTTGGCCGTGGTGGTGGCGGGTGGTTGGAGAACCATTCCACCTCCTCTGTAGAGGGAATTCGTGGGAAGGGAGGAGCTCTCCCCCGTGACCTCCGCTTTCTTGAGACTCGGGTGAAGATGCTTGGGTCCTTTGGAATTACTCTTTGCAAATTCTAAGCGTATGGTGCCAGAGAGGCAGGGGTCGAAGGAGACATTTTGAAGCTCGGCCAAGGCACTCATGGCCTCTGCTCTGGAAGCAAAAGTCACGAATCCAATGGGTGGGAGTGGCTTGCCATACTTATTCCTGGCGTTGTTCAGCTTCGAATCCACGTAGCCTTTGCACGACCGACAGAGTAAGTAGAGCTCGCGCGCGCTCGCATCCATCGGCAATCCGCTCACGAAGAGTGTCCGCACCTCCTCCCCAGGAGATCCTTCCGTCGTGGATCCATCACTGCTCGTCTCCCTCACGTCCACAATCGACTCCGTCACCTCCTTTTTCGCATCGCCCATTTCCATCGTCTCGGATTTTTTTTTTTATATTGTTAATGCATGTCCCTCTCCTTGGGTAAAATTAATTAGTCAACTACGAAATATTTACATCTGTTTCTTCACATAGCAAGTTTTCCCATTTATGCGTCGTCATTGAACTGAGAGGATACTTTGTTTTGTGTACAGTGACCTGGCAAGAGCAATCATCAACAATTAACGTAAGTCATTAAAATGCTTTTCCTTGTACGCAAATCTATAATTTTGATGGTCAACTTGATAGTATCTATAGTCAATTGCTATATTTTATCCAGGATATTGTGGCATCTACAAAAATCTCGATTCAATCACTTTTTTGGCTGAGTCTGCTGTCTGCTATGATGTCTACACGCTAATGCATAACATATACAGACATACATACGCACATACTTTACATACAAAAATACAAATAATGTAAAGATTCCAAATTCCAATTCCAAAATGTTATCATTACCTTAAAGCGTGCAGAGCAACATCAATTTCTAGTTTATTTGGTTTTTCAGAGCATTATATCTTCACCTTTGATTTTTCGTGTGACATTCAGTAAATCTACAAGTGTGAGGGCAAAGGGGAAAGGAGCCAAACTACGTGTAGTTGCTGATTGCTGATTGATGATGTTGTGTTCTTGTGAAGGGAGAACCACAGTGAAAGGTCAAAGGCACGCAG